>JAOUQT010324428.1:0-13892 GCA_025769995.1 Xyliphius kryptos | reverse complement strand
AGTTGGACAAACGCAAGTGATCGACGCGACACAAGCCGGTTTCAGCTCTGTCTTGTCAAATGCACCACATATGTTACACAAAATGTTCACCAAGTAACTTTCATACAAATGGTCATGACTGGACAAACGGCTCAGCCAATCAGATATAAGGGCTCGTTTCTCAACAGTGATTAGACTGGTAGATCACATCCACACAAGCTTATTAGGAGAACCATAATCTGAGCCACAGAGGTAGAACGTACCTTCCCCAACTGAACATCTTTGCTTTTGCCACTGCGGGTGATTAGGAGCAGACAGCACACTAGCAGCTTTTGTTGAAGTGGGAAACTCTCCCCCTCCGCTCCTGCACTGGAGGCCATGCGGTCACCATATACCTCTGCAAGAACCCGCGCCACCTGAGGAACGCTCACTCGTTCTGCTGAAGAGGAAACCGCACTTTAGGTTACATACCTCAACCTACTGTTCTAGACTAAATATTTGTATTAAGACAGATATATGGTGCAGGTTTGGTTTCTTTTAAATAGATAAGAGTTTTTTTTTTTTTTTTTTTTACCTGAGACATTCGATGGCATCTCAGAAGCACCTCTGGACCTGCTGTTGGTCTCCACCATCTCCACCGCTCTCCTGCACAGGAGTGAGAGGTTAGAATATCTGACCAGCTAAAACCAGAATGCTGAAATGGTTAGGGCAGCACTTACCTGCAGATATCTAGGGCTTTTCGAGCATCTCCAGATACCGCAGAAACCTTCCGGGCACAGAACTGCACCGCTGTGGCATCCAGGACTCCACCTCCTGACACCTGAAATGTCATATCTCAACATCAGCCACATGAACAATGATGACATAATGACTCAAGACATAATGTAATGCTCACACCGACCAACATGAGACATAGCCACATAACACTTGCCTGTCTGAAGGTGGCAGCATTGTGCAGTAAAGTGTGAGGTATTAAAGGTCTTTAAAGAGAAACACTTTGTTCTGTAACTGTACTTTACTCCAAGTTTATCCAAATCTTGTCTGACCTCATGAATAGTGCAATGCATTTGAGGTGAACAATATTTAACTTGTGTGAACGTCAACTTCGCTCACAGCTTCTATTCAGTTAGCACCATTTTTGACTTTATGTATTTGGGACATGTGTTAAACAGCATTACTATCTGAGAGGACTCTTGTGGCGTATAGTTAATCGAAACATTTCAATAAGCAGACACACTTCTTGCCTATAGATTCTCTCTTCATTGCCATCTGTTAATATGTACTTTTATGACTGCATACCTGTAGGAGTCGGTCCTGCACGATGGACACCAGCTCCTGATGACTGTAGGGGGGGAAATGGAGCAGCTTGGGTCTGCAGTGTGGTCTGGCCTGCAGCCGGGGCAGAATACGATCCGTCAGATCCAGAGCATTCGCAATACCTGAAGATCCGAAAAGGTGCAGATCATTACAAATACGGCTGTGAGAACCTGCTTTACATACAGAGATTCTAAACAAATTGTAGAACAGCGCTATCAGGAGGGATAAGGTGAAATCTCTAACTCATTGTTAAAGGAATAGAAGTTACTATTTCACCTGACCACCTCACAACTTCCTTCCTCCCCATCATTATAATTTAACTGTTATTGATTATAAAACGACTAGTTCCAGTCCTTCCAATCTGACTGGCTAAGCCATTTTGACAATACACACCTCTGACAAATTTTTAAGTACAAACCCAATACTCACCAATGAGACACAAGCGAGACTTGGGGAGAAAAGGCCACTCAAAGATGGTGTAGAGAACATCCTGAGCCTTACTGTCCAGCTGATCCATCTCATCCAGAACCAAGAGCCTAAACAACATCCACAGAATTAACACCACCGACACCAAAACTGGTCCAGATATGACACATTCACATGATGATACTCACACAGTGGGACCTGAGCTGGTCATCAGCTTCTCCAGTTTACCATTGTGATTCCTGGATTTGCCCAGTTTCTCTGTCAGAAGTGGAAAGATGGAATGGGAGCTGCGAAGGGTCATGCAGTTAATCACCACGGTCTGCACCGACGCCAGAAGAGCCTGGAGTCCAAGATAAAAAACAACATTACTCCCTCAAAACAGCAACCGAGAACCAAGCTATAAAAATCAAACTGGTCATGTCTGAGTACAAAAATAGGCTCCTCCTCCTCCCCTATAGTGTAACATCCCCGAAATCTGTTAGTCACCTTCTGCTCCTGTAACACACAGTTCAGACATGCGGTCTTTCCAGTTCCAGGAGCTCCGGAGATGTACAGACTGGATGGTCGGCCAGGGACCACGTGGTTCTTCAGGAAAGACAAGATAGCGGCTCGTTCGGTCTCACGAGTCAGCAGACGCTCTGGTATGGCAGTGTGGAGAACCTGCTTCACAAACTGGAACTGGGATTCTAAACAAACAGACAGCTTCATTAACAACAGAGCTACACAATGAGCAACCAGATGGTTCTCTATGTACAGAGTCATGTCATATGTATGTATGTGTGTGTCATGGGCCTTAACCAAAACAAAGGCTGATGTTAAAAGAACAGTGCAGATGAGGACACTCACTTGGCTCTGCGTCTGGCACTGATGTGACACTCCAGTCCCGACGCCTTGAGACTGGACTTTTGTCGTGCTGCTTCTGTAACGATTCGAGTCTGGGGTTCGCCGATATACACTGGGGAGGGGATGTGACTACAGGTGCATTCTCACCGAAGACCAACTTGCGAGGGGAACCCAATGAGGTTCGACTCAGTTTGGGGGGAGAGCCTGCGAGAGACGCCGGAAGGTTGCATCCATTTTCATCACCTGCGGAATAAGAACAATTAGATCAAAGATCAAACACAAAGACTGATAATGATGAGAAGGACTGACCATACATACCAACACGCTTTCGGGGGCTCAAGGGAAGTCTCACAGACTTAAGGGGAGATGGTGGGACAGAGACACTCGGTTTGAGGGGAGACAGGGGAACGGAAACGCCAGTTTTGTGGGGAGATAGGGGAATTGTGCGAACAGAGACACGTGACTTAAGAGGAGACAGGGGGTCAGAGACACCCACTTTGAGGGGAGACAGGGGGAAGGTTCTTGGAGATAGACCATCGGCTCTGATGTCGGTCAGTGTCAGTTTTCTGGGTGAAAGGGGAATAGCTTGCACCTTTGGGATGTTTTCAGAACCCTCATGGCGGGAACTTTTGGGTCGAGTCATGACTTTGGATGATTTGCATTTGGGGAACTGGAGTGTGGGCTGCTTCTGGGAGCGAGTACACGGCATCTTGATCAAACCTGCAGCTCTAAACAAGAGAAGGTTTAAACAGTTAGTTAAGAATCAAGCGGATGAGAAGAGAACACAGATTATATCAGTGCATCAGTAAGATTAAGGTTCCCTAAAAACGCAGAAACTGAAAGATCATTTTATAGTCAGAGGAATCATAAGGTCACACAATCTTCTCTGGATTCTGTAATGCTGCAGTGCATTTTGGGTTATTGGTAACCACGAAACCTGATGTTAAGCTGTGAACCAAACCACACTTCTTACAGAACGTCCTATGTACTGCAAATGGATCTCGTATATCAGAAGGCTCGATCACAAACATTATGGGGCTGATCGCAGTCATCGGGGGTGGGGGAGGTGATCATCAACATAATGGGGATTTTTTTAAAAAAAGGAGCAAATAAGTGAACAACACAGTATTAATAGTTCTCCGAAGAAGAGATGGTGGAGGAAAAACCATGGAGATATAAGGACTGATCACATACATCGGGAGATTGTTAACGCTTCAGAGTAAACAATCCTCCTTCTCCCGCCAACGCGAGGAACAATAAAACCTACAGAAATACCAGAATCTTTTAATATCGACCTCACCCGCGGAGTCTGAAACTACACTAGTTTGTATGAACAAAATCCAGATCAGGTTAGAAGCTGAAGGTTAGTGAACTTTGCATTTGGCGCCAAATCGCTCACATAGTTAAACCTGAACGCGCGTAATTTAATTTAAAGCGCAGATCCGCGAGCGGAAAAAACAGTATCCGATTAAACTAAGTTTCTAAATAAAGTCCATGTCTTACCTGAATTCGGCTGAACTGTTCGTGGTAAGTAGGAGATGGAGAAATAAACTGCACTGCAGCTGATACCGACTGGCGCCCTTCAGTTATCAGAGAATCACGTCACACACGGCCGACGTGTTTCCGTCGCTGACCGTAACCTACGCCGGGGCATTCTGATTGGTTAGCTAAAGTACAAGGCGCCACAGTTGTCCAATCACAACGGTTGAATCCCTTCAAAAGGCGGAGATCTTCCATGTGACGGGGCTCTGTAGTGACGTCACTTCGCGGGAAAAGTGAATTTATAGTCAACATAAAGCAGATGAGATATTTAATCTTGTGATCAAACGACGGTAATTTGAGTTACGTTTCGAATAGACTATGAAATCATAGTATTTGGATTGAACAAAACTTTAAACGCAACACTTTTGTTTTTTTGCTTCGTTGTTCATGAACCGAATTTAAAAAAAATTTGTTCCTTTGTGCCATAGTACTTGGTGGGATCGGGAATCGAACCGGGGACTTTCAGATCGCAAGGCTGTTTTTATAAACAAGTCTTCGACTGCCCCACTAAGATCTCTAAAATTTAAAACTTTTACTTTGTACAAAAATAGATTTTTCTCCTAAATTTGTCTAACTCTGTATTAGTAATCACTAGTGTGACTTACTGTGTTCAGTGTGAAGCACACCTGTTCAATGATTTTGCGTATATTGTTCTGCTGGTATAAAACACACCAACACATGCTACTAAAACCATGATACACAATTGACAGTTTTACAAGTGTTTAGTACTTCTTTTGAAGCTAAAGGTCCTGGGTTCCATTCCTGGAGTCTGCATGTTATTTCCATGAAGTTCCTCTGGACAGTCCAGGTTCCTTGCACATTTCAAAAACAGGACACTGTAAAACTGCATTGAGATTACTATCTATTATTTTAAGGGCATCTGTATATGTCTACATTCTAATACCAGTACCAATCTGTGATCTTTTGTCCTATGTAGCACCTTGGTCAAGGAGGAACTGTACACACTGTATGTGATTGAAATGACTCGACCTGACAATGAAGTCTGATATAAACAGCTGGACCAAGTCTATAATTAATTATTTGAATCACCATAACTCCAGGCTAATGTTAGAACAGATGACTTCAAATGTGCAGCTAAAATTCTGGAACAGGCTTTACCTTGTTTCGTTATCCCTATCCCAGTCTTCAGTCAGGCTGGTGTGAGGGAATGTATGTTTAACATCAGTGCCTGACCTTACAGAATTTCTTTTTTGAAGCAGTGTGTGGAAAGTCTAGCAGGGCTGAAAATGGTGTTGTTTTATAAATCAATGCTTCTGAGGTCAAACCCACAAAACTATAACGTCTTCATGTGATCATGCGACCAGGGTGGCAGCAATGCATCAGTAGCATCGTCTTCCCAAAACCTTTTATTTATAATCACACACAAGAGAGCAGCTTCAACATGAGCGGTTGACTCAGGAAGAACACGGACAGAACACACAGCTTGCCTTCAGCCACTCATACACTAACAAAGCATTCATGCACCAACAGTGGTTCTCACAAACCTGGTTATTACCACTGTACTCCACCAATAGAGCTCTTATTATTTATATTACAACATACATCTCTAAAAAAAATGCAGCACAAATTAACGAAAGACACTTATTTTAGTGTTTGTAAAAAAAAAAAAAAAAAAAAAACAAAGGTTCAAGTATAGGAAACATAAAATCTATTGAAGTGTTAAAAAAGAAAAGTGATAAAGAGGCGTAGGTTGGCACTTAGTGTATTTGGCTGGTTCTAATAAAGTGGTTAACATTTCTTTTTAAATTCCCTTTTTAAAGGTCAGAACAAGGCATTTGCACTTCAGCTGCTATGTAAATGATTAGTGTTTAAAGTGTCCAGTGATAACGTTAACGATTGTCTGCTTTCACTTTGATTGTCCCCACACTTTAAGAACATCAACACTGTTGGAAGCTTCGGTTTGATTGGGGAGTAGTCTGATGTTCAAATCAGATCAGGATGTAGTCTGAAGAAAACAATACAGTACCGTGAGCACTAATTGATCAGATCAACTGTTCTGATATTCATGGAGATGTGAAAGGAGTTTTATAAACCTGCTTAGGATTTGGCACCTGCCCCACGGGGGTTGATTTACGGAGGTACTGTGAGTCGTGAGTATTATCTCTCCAGTGAGAGATGAATAGCAAGTGAGAAATCAAATGGAAATAAGTGTAACTTATTAATTACTAATGCACAGACACACACGTGGCAATGTGCATGTCATTCATAATATGCACTGTATACCATACAGCTACAACTGCACTGATTTTGAATTGTTCAACTACATTCCTCCACAAAAGTCAAAGTAACTCATGTAGCTGCATCCTTGTCCATAAGTTTACAATGTTCCTGCTTACAGCGCTGTACAGGACTGGTTCTCAATGAACGGCAAGTCACTAGAATGTAAATAAATTTAAATCTGTTTGTGCAAAACCTTTTTTTTGCTATCTATTCATTAAAGTATTTTCCACCTGAGAACATTACATATGTGGAATGTGACGTTTGGTAGTGTGCTGATGTCAGTTCCTGGTCCTGGTGTTAGTGTGTGCAGTTGCTGATGCTTGGACTTCCTTTCGGTGTAGTTCACCTCCCCACCGGTGGCAATGGGGGTGCTCCTCTGATTCCAGCTACAGTGCAGGAGACAGAGTTCAGGCATTTAAAAACAAATACAGCAATAAAAAAAACTCAAAGATCACACAACTCACACACCAGCTTTCTAAAATTTACATTTACATGTACAAGTGTTTTTTTCATTCATAAAGAGAGATAAACAGGCTTTCATTAGCTGAGGAGTGAGGGAAACAGGTGACCTGCGTAAAACCAAGTGGATCATTCAATAGAGAAAAAAGCTGCTTAATCATACCATTCTACATAACCACACCCACTTAAATAACCACACCCACTTATTAATCAAACCCATTTCAATAGTGAAATCCACTTAAATGACAAAATTCATTCTTACCTTTGTAGCTTTTACTAGGGTACATTTTGTGGAAGGGCCTGTACTCCTCCGGTGGAGGCAAATCCTCAACAGGGTGGAAGGAATATTTTGACTCAAAATCCTCTGAAATGTGAAAATGTAAATAATTTTTAGGATTTGTTAACCCAAACCATTTAGTTTTACCAATCAAATTTACAACAAATCAAATCATAGCATAATAATAGTTCACAAAAAAACCCCTATAAAATTCCACTATTTTTCTGTCTGAGTTAACTCCACCCACTATTTATACAAGTCTCAGATTACGCCATATCATAATTCACCACAATAACAATTTTTTAAATGATGAAGTTCATATTGTAATGATAACGATATTCCGACTTGTTGACACAATGACATCATGAGTTGCATATTTCTTATCTGGGTCAGAGAAAGATGTCGCAAAAAGGAGAACAAGTGTGTGTGATGTAATCGAACCGAATAACTGGACCAGTTTGTTGTGCTTCAAACATCGACATTGATAAATTTACTTTATTAATTCTTATAAATGATCGGTCACATTATTATAGCCCATAAACAAACACTTTTATTATAATGGTAGACACATTGCCCCTAGCACATTTGTTCCCTAAAGTTTTATTCGGAGGCTCTGTAAACATTTGAATGTATGATTTATTTTACTGAACCGATTAACCAGTTGCAATTCAACTTTGCGGTTGAGTCAGTGTCAAAATTACTCATTGATTACAAGAGAATCAAAGTGAGTGTAGACTGGAGGTAAAGGGAGAAACTGTAGACTTTACTTGAGCCTGTTTAACTGACTGGTTTGTTTTCTGTGTACATGTTCTTAAATAGGAGATTCAAGCTGGTGTACTGTTTATTCAAATTGTTCATGCAGAAATGTTCTCATGCAGCCCTTGAGCAAGTTCATATCCACAAATACTAATATTACTTTTTATTTATTTATTTAAATTTGTTACCATGGTAATCTGCAAACAGTCACTAACTTCAAAACTGACTCATTTACAGTTTTGTATTTGCTACATTACATTAATTGTGTAAGCTTATTTAATTTTCTTTGTAATTATTTAATTTACTTTGTAATTATTTTATACAAAAATTTGAGTTGGGTCCAGTTTATTTATTTTAGGGCCATATCGCCCACCGCTAGTCCCACCTACTTCCACCCGTCTCACAGGTTACCCAACCCACACTTAATTCCTCCACCACGTTTCATAGACAGGTTTAGGTTCTGATGGTACTCGCAGGGTACTCTTTCTCTTAATACACTTCTTATTTGCACCAAATCCTCTTATTATTTGGAACAGATCTTTCTGGTTGTTTTTATGTTTATTGATTTGATCATCAATCCACAGAAGAGAAACATTAATTTAACCCTTATCCATCAGTTTTCTTTTATGGTCATTTCTCTAATCATCTGTAAACATCTATGAATTCTGAGAATATGCTTTCTTGTTTAGAGGAAGAGGAACAGCTATTTGAATTCCTGGTGCATCATTTGCCTGCACCGTCACATTCTAACACTGAGAATGTTCACAATGCTGATAAGAATCACAACACTCACAGCAGCTCAGTACCCTGAACATGTGCTTCCTGTTCTCGATGTGACATCATTTATTTATTTATTTTCTTTTTAACGCTGTGTTTACTCTCGTGAGTTATATTCACGGCAGGAAAGGTTTATGTGAGTGGTTTGTATGTGTTACGTTGTCTCCAATATAATATGTATATTCCTAGTTTAGTTGTTGTCCTATTTAAAAACTACAGAGGACATTGGGGTTTAGAATGTGGGCGAGATGAAGCCTTACCACTAGAAGATCTGGAAGAGGAGCTGTGCCCGTTGCGGACAGGCGGCGGTGGCGGTGGATGTGCAGATGTTGCCCGACTGGAGGAGGTGGGTGGTGGAGGTCTTCCTCGACTCGGGGGTTCGGAGTTGACTGTGGTAGCACTGTGCATGCGATATGGTGGAGGAGGTGGGGGGGCATCTCGTGTCCCATTGCGAGATGTAGAAGGAGGAATTTGAGGAGCTTCATTAAAAAAGAAAAAGAGAATTTAAATCATAACTACTGTCCGGTTTTAATCATTACAACACCTCATACAGCACTTTACTAATTAGAATGGGGGCATTTATGGACAGGTTTTTTTGCCATGTAAACACAACTTGTCTGACTGCATTGTGCCCAATGTAAAGTTTGGTGGAGGATTTATTATCCTGCTGTAGGAATCAAACCCAGGATCTTGATCTTTTAACCACTGTGTTCCTAAACCATCCCCTGAAACACTATACAATAATTTATATAGACGGGCCACTTTACCTGGCCGGCGTCCTGGAGGGTCTCTAACTGGTGGAGGTGGTCGGTTGCTTTGTTGGCTCTGCAACTGGGAGGGGGGAGGAGGAGGTGGTGGGGCCTGTGCCCGAGCATTTCCATTGGTCTTCCTGTTGAGTGAGTTTCGCCTTTGTGGTAGCTCAGGAGCCGGGTCACTGTTAGTTACAGAAGGAGGCCCACGGTAAGGAGGTGGAGGAGGAAATGCAGCATAACCTATGGATTGAGGGCGGGGTGAAGGACTGCTTCTGTGTTGGGTCTCTCGTGCAGGTGAAGGGGGAGGAGGACCTTTGTTTACATGTGATGGCGGGAGGGGTTTCTCCCGGCCTATGGAAGATACTTGAGGAGTATTACTGGGCCGTCGGTTGCTAGGTGGCGGTGGAGGAGGTGCAGAGCTATTCGATTTGGTACCGCCGCTCGGTTTGGTGATGTCGGGCAAAGAAGGCCGGGAGTTCCGTGGATGCTCAGAGGACGAGAGGACCTCCCCGTCGACTTGATGGCTCGGTGTTCGGGGCAATGCAGGACGTGAGCCTGGTGGCCGCAGTGCTGTTCTGCCGGCGGTGCTCTCTGTAACAGAAATGTACTTCATTATTAACAAACTTCGTGTATTATTATTATCAGTCACTAATATAGAACCTCTAGTACAACGTGCAGAACTGTAAACTGGTGTAGGAATCAATTATACTTCTGATGATGGAAACCAAATAGTTCTACTGATGGTAGGAATGAGAGAATTCATTGTTTTTACAATTAATCGCATATAAAAACTTTACCATTAATTAATTATAAAAGCATCTCAGCATAATATGATGACATTCATATAAAAAACATGTATTATGCCAGTAGCCCAAAACATCTTTGAGTTAAAAAAGTTTACACACTCCCACAGCAGACTGAGATGTGCCACAGTGTCGAACAGATTAACTTCATTGATCCTTTACTACAGTTGTAACAGTGACTTCTTTTAGTTGCAAAGAAGAATGGACAGCTGAGTTAAAGCAGCTTCAAAAAGGGTAAGTACAGGACATCATCACACTGCAGTTCCATAAACATCAAGAATATATACACAGTAGAGACTATACCTCCTACTGGACGTAGTTTGGGTACTCCAGCACTAAAAAGCCCACCCATTGGCTTGGGTCCAGAACCACCGAAGCCACCTCCACCTCCACCTCCACTCCCGCCATTTCCTCCAGATTCTAAATAGATAGCATAAGGAAGCAGATGGATGAGACTTCTAACACACTTATATTCTTCTTTTAAAGTTTAAGGATGCTGTAGGGACCTACTCTCTATAACCGGTGCACTTCTGTCATTAACTGCTGTGACCTTCTTCAACCTGGCCCCTTTGCAGATGTCTGATAACAGTGCCCCTCGTCCTCTTGCCTCACTACCGGAGAGTTTTGGGGCTGTGGTGTTGGCCTGTAAACAGTACTCTGCTTTAATAACATTTTCAGGACTTTTACAGTATGAACTCACTGAATAAGTATTTTACCTGGCTAAAAGTTGGAGGAGGCGGGGGTCCTGGAGGAGGTGGGGGAGGCGGGATAGGCATATTGCTATTTCCTCAGTAGTGCTGCTTGTACCCTGATCTCAGCCGTTGTGGTACTGCTCACAAACAAAGCTCTGCAAAGAATACAGAATGAAACCGTTAGTTTGATGCCACCTTTGTTCTTTAACCTACAGGGTACAGTAAAGCCAAAATGTATGGGAGTGTGCATTATTGAAAATAAAATCACAGGAAAGATGTTGATAGTGACACATAGTGAAGTGCCAGTAAACCTCTTTAATATGATAAAAGACCTGGAATCAAATTAGAAACCGCAACCTACTTTTTCATTAAGGTTCATCTGAGTTTATTACCTTTATGCAATGGTCAGTGCTGGTAATCTGTCAGGATGTTCACTATTATGAGAATATTAAAGGAAGGCAAATTGGAGCTTCACCATCTGTAAATGGTGAACCAACAACCACCAATGTTGTTCACTCACATCTGCTATAACCTAAAAGAGCTCATTGTGATTCTAAGGCAAAAGTTGCGGAAACACCATGGACTTATTGCTGGTTCACTGCAGGACAGACATTCAGTCCCACAACTTCATGAAGGAGTTCCAGGTTCGGTGCACATTACAATGGGCTAATATTTCACCTCTTTACCCAGAGCGTGATGCAGCAATGCTGACTATAGGGTCCTATATGGTCCTATGTGATCCTATATAGAGTCCTCTTGACTACGTTATCTGCAGAATCTGCCTCTTTCAGTTCTGCTGCTCGAATCAAATATGCAGGAGAAACATGCTGAGCTGTGTTAAATATCTGTAACACATATCTGCCACAGCATTACAGCAATGACCTAGGACCCCTTTTGTTCTTTACTGAGGCTCAGAGGGACATTTAACTCATTTCAATAAACCTTTGTTGATCTTACACACTTGGAAATACAGAATCTTTTATTTCTATTGGCCCAGTGGGTCTGTAGTTCTGCCAGGATTTTACTGTGAAGACTATTGAGCTCTTTAATTCTCACAGATTTTTACCAGAGTTAAATGGCTTAACTAAATATGATTTATGCAGGAAGTATGGTGATGATTTAACATACATTTTTTAATAGACCTGTATATTTATACATTAGTGTCCGACGCTGTTAACTTTGCCCAGTAATTCAAAAGAAGTGGAGTCTTCCACTGACCCTCAGCCGCCAAAGTTTCTTCTACCAGTTTTTTTTTTGTCACTGTCACAAAGCGCAATATGAATAAATTTAACTAAACACATTTTAGTTTCATGGCCACAGAAAACGTTTGTGGCTCCTCATTTCTATCCACTTGGCTAAGTGGAAGTTTCACCGTCTTGTGTATTGAGAGGCTTTGTACCAGCACTGTTTGGACCAGCATTTCTCAAATTGTATAGAGCAGATACATGAAGACTGGCAAAGAAAGAAAGGAACCAATGTACAACATCGGAATCTTTTTAATGGTGGTCATAGGAAAAAAAAAGTGTTTTCAAATTAGTACGACAGCAAAAATTAAAGCACTATAAGAAAAGATCAACTTCCAACATTTCAAAATGTGCTTTATGAATAAATTCAACTTAATATATTTCACAGAGGATATTCAGAGTCTACAATTACAAAACTGAGAAGTTTTTCATAGTGATAGTCTTGTAGTGAAAAGAGTTGCAAATTACTAGTGTTTGATATCATTATAAATTATCATAAAGTGTTTGCTGTTTTCTTACATTTTTTCCCTATTGAACATTGAGAGATTGAAAAAGCAGATTAGTGACAAAAACTGGTTTAAACAAAGTCAAGTACAACAGAAATTCCTAAAGCCTGTTTTTTTTTTTAGCATTTTTTAATGAGGGGAGCATGAGCACTTTCCAGAGGGGGGCATGACAGAAAAAGTACAAGAACCACTGGTTTAGATAGAGTTTATTAACTAAAAATGTAATCAATGCCTTGGTTGATCAGAACAGTTGTATAACCCTGTGGTAATAAGGCCAGCAGAACTGCAGCACAGTTTGTCAGTAATCCACTAATGGTTTTAATTTGAGCGACTGATTTTTAACACCCATCTAATCACATCTTCCCTGATGGTCTAGTGGCTAGGATTCAGCGCTCTCACCGCCGCGGCTCGGGTTCGATTCCCGGTCAGGGAACCAACCCAGCCGTGTAACTGGAAACAGTTGCATGCCGGTCCCAAGCCCGGATAAATCGGAGGGGTGGAGAAAGCAATGGCAAACTACTCCACTATCGTGCCAAAATACTTTTTGAATCACGATGAAGCGCTTCTAAAAAAAGGCGTGGAGTAGAGCGATTCATAAAGTGACCGAGAGTCGGTTACGACTTGATCGGATAATCATCATCATCAATCACATCTTATTGCACAGGACGCTGGGTCCCAGGAAGAACGGCGTGCTCGTGTGCACTGCAGTGTAAGGAACCACTGTGCCACACCCTTGTAGAGAGAGAGCAAATACAAAAGACTTTATTAGAACATGGCCAATCACTTAAAGCCGCAGTCTTAGTGTCTATATGCCTGGATATGGGTGAAATAAACAACTCCGCATCAGCGCATGACGTGGCACAGTTCACATACATGTCCGTTTTTCTCTGTCCACACAGTGCCAGAGAGACTGCAAACCACTGAGGTCATCTGGGCAGAAGATTGACGCATTATGAAGCTAATCTACATAGACTATCAACATGTATTTGAACATGTATTTGAGAAGGAACATTTAAAATACATACATTTAAAAAAGGGAGTGAATGGAACCAAGGACCTTCTTGCTATGAAGTGACTCACTGCAGCACCATGCTTTTTAAGTAACATCTGCATTAATGTGTGGTGACATCCTGCATGGTCTCTACTGTTGATTAATGTATCTTATATTGATTAACTATATATTGAGGGCTGTATTAATGTACTGCTGAAAGGAGGTGGCGCAAGTCTGGTCTGTCTTTAGATTTAGAGACTTACCAGTCTTCTCTCGCCACCTTCTCA
>JAOUQT010324418.1:0-13894 GCA_025769995.1 Xyliphius kryptos | reverse complement strand
GACTGTGTGAGTGAGTGTGTACCCAGCGATGGTTTGGCGCCCTGTCCTGGGTGTATCTGCCCAGCGCCTGAGACGTTCTCCCCTAGATGGGCATGGGGGAACACCCCGCGACCCTCATAAAGGAATTAGCGGAAGATAATGAATGAATGAATGAATGAATGAATGACTGAATATATGTGCAGTGCAGGTCAAAAGTTTGGACACACCTTCTCATTTATGTACTTAACAAAAATGGTAAAAGAACTGATGTTTTATATTCCAGTGTCTTCAAAATAGCCACCCTTTGCTCTGATTACTGCTTTGCATTCTAATTAATGACACTAATGAACCCTTATAGGCACAAATCATTTCAGGTGACTGACTACCTCTTGAAGCTCATTGAGAGAATGCCAACTGTGTGCGAAGCAGTAATCAGAACAAAGGGGGCTATTTTGAAGAAACTAGAATATAAAACATGTTTTCAGTTATTTCACTTTTGTTTTGCATTGTTTTGATGCCTTCAGTGAGAATCTACAATGTAAATAGTCATGAAAAAAAAACCCAAAGTGATATACATATCATATCATATATATATGGTATGGTTTCTGTCAAAACCAATGTTTGGTACTTTATATTCCTTATGGCAAGGGAAACCTTTAGGCAATGTAATTAACATCAAATCGGCTGAAACTTTCTTCCACTGTGAACAATTTCAAAGTTACTTGTAAAGATACACATTGCTCTCATCCCCATGACAACTGCAAATTAATGTAATATAAGTGATATTATTGTCATCCGTGTGGGAGGCAGATTTAAAGCCATGACGATCACAGGCAACGAGAATCCAAAACCGTTCAAGCGA
The DNA here is from genome assembly GCA_025769995.1 of Xyliphius kryptos. Taxonomy (NCBI): domain Eukaryota; kingdom Metazoa; phylum Chordata; class Actinopteri; order Siluriformes; family Aspredinidae; genus Xyliphius; species Xyliphius kryptos. Next base: position 13,053 of record JAOUQT010324418.1, on the reverse strand, counting down.
ATGGGTTTAACCCTGGCTGACAATTTCACGCAGTAAACATGAAGTGACAGCCTGCTTAGCAATGCACCACTAAACAAGCGTAGCTATTATTACTTGAGCTTGCTTTACTTAATGAGTCCCTCAACCCCTGAACCCTGTGGTTATGGTAGGCTGATTAAAAACATCCCAATGGGTTGGGCAACTGTTTGTGTACTGTTTTTCGATAGCTAGTTGTTTGGATGTTTGTGCACAGTATATCATCATATATTATAGATATCCACAATATATACCAATCTGCCATACTCTTTTCCAAATTCATTGCGATGTGCACTTTGTATTAATTTGATGAAACTGTAGTCCACCCTCATTGCTCCAGGGTCCTGTATCAGCCCTGTGTTCTGACCCCAACCAAGTTGGGATACTTGTAATTCGCTTTGGATAAAAGCGTCTGCTAAATAACTAAATGTACATGTACCATGAATCCATGTTTTTGGAGGAAACCCATGAAGACACTGGGAAAAACATGGAGACTCCACCCAGATTGGGATTCGAACTCCAGAGCTGAGAGGCGACAGATGTGTATTGACCATGATAATAAACTATGGAGTAACTTACCAATCATTATTCAAAAAATGTTCTGTAGCCTTTGACTATAAATAATTGGGTGTGTCTAAACAAGTGCACAATCAGATCCTGGGTTTGCATGTTCTCCAGTTGTCTGTATGTCCGTTAGGATTTCAGGATTATTTGGACTGTGTGTTGGCCCTGCTGTGTTTCCAGTGTGTTTTTACAATTTTAAAAAGCAGAAATAAAAAAAATGAATAAACCCATTTTTGTTTCCATTACTGTATTTACTACACAAGGTCATAAATAATGGTAGTTTTAAACCACACAGTTTAAATCTTTAAGATGATATTGTACGCAGGGCAAGGCAGGTTTATTTTATACAGGAGCAATTCAAAGTGCATTACAGAGTAGTTAAAATTGTAAAAGCTGTTAAAATAATTAAAACAGTGCAATAAAAGAAAAGTACATAAAAAGAGTCAAAGAAAATATAATTAAAATGTTAAAAAACTATAGCAAATAGTGCAGAGTAAATTAAACTGAACCGTCTGCCTGCTCGGCACGGTGGCTTGGTGGTTAGCACGTTCTCCTCTCAGAGCTGGGGATTCCCGTTTCGAATCCCGATCTGGGTGGAGTTTCCATGTCCTCCCCATGTCCGTTTCCTCCCACAGTCCAAAAACATGGATTTCAGGTAAATTGCTTCACATAGTGTGTGTTTTTGTGAGTGAGTGAGTGAGTGTGTGCCCAGTAATGGATTGGGATGGATCTGCCCAGCGTTCGAGACGTTCTCCCCTGGATGGGCATGGAAAACCCCACCACGACCCTTATAGACCCCTCATGGATTTAAAAGCATCCAAAGTCGTGGCTCTTCTAATGTTTTCTTTCAGCTGATTCCAGCGGCATAGCGGCTTCTCCATGTTAAGTTCTCATCGGGGGCGGGACTAATAGACCAGTTCCTAAAGATCTGAGAGTTCTCCTTAGTTCATATCTCTGTAGCAGATCTGATAACTACACTGGTCCTACACCATTAAGACATTTATAGACCAGTAGCAACACCTTAAAGTCTATTCTGTAGCTGACTCCTAACCAGTGTAAACACTTGAGGCTGATGGGATCTCTTCATTTGTTCCTGGTCAAAACTCTGGCATCTCCATTCTGAATCAGCTGAAGCTGTTTAATGGTCTTTTTTGGAGGTCCAGTTAGGAGGAAGTTGCAGTAAATGAGCCTGCTAGAAATAAAAGTGCACTGTAACATGATGCCACCACACATGACATGACATATTTAGGAACTAGGAATGCAGTGTATAAAAAAAATCAGTCCTGTCCACTTCATATTTTATCTTGCCTCATTTTGGTATCACCTTCGGGTGCCAGCTGTAATTCAGGTGCTCAGTCTTGAAAAGAGTTTTTTTTTATTCTTTTTTATTTCCTTTCTCAAACTCTATGATTATGGTCACACCACCAGTATTTTCTCAGAAGTTCTTTCCATGTCCTTTTGAATTATACACTTACCAGACATTATTATGTACACCTCCCTGTTTCTACACGCAGTGTCCTTTTGATTAGTTCCACTTACTATATAGATGCAGAAATTCCATAATTACAGACTGCAGTCCTTCTGTTTCTCTGAATCATCCCCCTGCTTTTGTACCTTTGCACATTAAAAAAGTAAAAAAAGAGACTTTTATGATATCATATTTTAACTTGGACCTTCTTTGCAGCTATGGCATGGGCTTGGCTTTCAGTCTCTCCGTTCTAATGTATCTCACACTGGAAAAAAACAGGGTCAAACATTTCCCACAATAGTCCAAATGCATGATTAGTTGCTTGTGCTTTTACACAATTGGTAGTGATTGCAACATCTGATATTAATTATTAAGAATTGCCTCCTGGTACTTTTGTTCCTATAAAATCAGAATAAACTCTAAAGGACTCTGAATATTGATAAATTCCCCCCTTGTTTGTGGCAGCAATAGCATTTCTCTTTAGAAAAGATTTTTGTTAAGGACTTTGGAGTGTGTCTGTGAGAATTTGCCCTCATTCAGTCAGTCAACAAAGCAGGTGCGATGGATGGGAAGGTCTGACGTACAATCCATCTTCCAATTTCTTTCAAAGGTGTTTAATAAAGAAGAGATCAGGGGTCTGTGCAAGGTACTAAAACTCCTCCATTATGACCCGATGAAAGCATGTTTTCATGGTCCTCACTTGTGCATTGCAGTCATGAAAAGAGCCTTTCTTAAGATACACTACAGAATAACTCCATTCATACCAACCACTGGGTTTCTGTCAAAGATTCAAGAATAAGATGGGCGTCCAAATACTTTTGGCCATATAAAACAGGTACAGCAGAAGATTGCTCAATTCAGTGTTACATTTCTGTAGTTTTTCCATCCTTTAGGGACTAAAGAGTCAATCAAAGGTGACACCAAAACAAAAATAATTGCCTGTGTGTCTCTCAGAAAGGAAAACAAAGTGGACACAAAGTCCATTATTGTAATACATGTATTTTATTAATTAATTTGGCTTCTACACAGAGATCTTTCTTTTGGCATGACAACAAAAAAACACTGGCCTCTGACCGAGAGGTAAAGTCTGAAAATACTATTCATCACCTCTATAATACTGCTGTCTTATTCATTATTTCTTTCTGTCCACGTGTCTTTTGTTCTTCCTTAATTTGGGCATCTACTATTTTACCTCAGAGGTCATTTTAATACTACTGTTTAATTCTACTGATTTATTTGTTTTAATTTGGACTTTTAAATTTGACGGTTCCAATGCTTCCAAAGCACTGCTTTTGGATGACTGTCCCTTTAAAAGGTATCGTGACTCAATTAGACAGCTGGAGTTAATTAGTCTACCTGTGTATAGTTTTCAAGACCTTTGGTTTGTGATTCATCCACAACTTCTTATGGTCCACAAGTTCTCCTTAGAAGCAATATCTACCACAGGTAACCGTTCAAACACCTGAAGTCAACTAAATGTGGTTATAGCAAAGACATCTGCACTACACCTAAGAAAACTATTAAGGATTTAAGTACATCAGGTACCAATGAGTCTACAGCCACCTTTAAAAGTCCCTTTTTCAAGACTGGCATAACAACATGAACCTGATCTCCAAGACAAACATTTGGATGTTGAATGTTCTCGTTGAATATCGGTTTCAAATGGAATTGTATGGCTACAAACATTGGTGTTATGGACGGGGGAAATCTGGAAAAGGTTTTTAACTACTAAAGAAATGGGAGAGATTATCGAGGAGAACCAACTAAAGCAACATAACCAATACAAAGCATTTCTCCAGATAAAATGGATTGAGGAAAAAACAAGGATATGCCATGAACTGCTGTAAAGCCCTGACCAAAAAGTCTAAAAGTTTGTGACCTGAACAAAACAAGCATGTTGGAGTAATAGAGCCAAACAACTTAAGAGTCCTGAAGCATGGATTCAAATTCCAGAAAAGTATCCTGAGGAAGCTGGGACATGGTGACATTATGCATCTGATTTAAGGTAAGCAAATGAAAGGCAAAGTCAGACCTGTTTTAACCAGCTTGTGAATAGCGTGCATACCATAATGACCTCACACAAGAGAACATACACTGATATTAAGCAGGGGAAGTCATGGTGATATACATTTTCTTTGTTTTAAGACTCAAGTGTAAAGATTTTGGTTTCAGCTGTACATCCAGGTTTCCTCGAGTTAGGATCTGAATAAAGATGGCTATGTCTGGTACTTACGGTCCTCATAAGACTTAATAATACTGGGACTTTGGACTCACAAAATACCTGACGCTCTATTGTGGTGATGCTCTTTTAATGGCTTAATGCATCTGTAGGTTTGGGTTTGATCGTCGACTGAAATATGGTCTCATCGTTGTGTAGTTCACAGCACCAGTGTATTTATCATATCAGTACGTAGGGCGGGCGGCACGGTGACTTAGTGTTTAGCACGTTCACCTGTCAGAGCTGGGGTTTCCTGGTTTGATCCCAATCTGGGTGGAGTTTCCATGTTCTCCCCGTGTCTGTGGGGGATTTCCCCCAGGTTTTCCCACAGTCCAAAAACATGGATTTAAGGTAAACTGAGTCCTCTAAACCGCCACGTCTAGTGTGTGTGTGAATGAGTGTGTACCCAGCGATGGATTGGTGCCCTGTCTTGGGTGTATCTGCCCAGCGCTTAAGACGTTCTGCCCTCCGTGGCCCTAGTAGAGACATAAGCGGAAGGTGATGAATGAATGAGTACGTAGTGCTGCTAAACTGTTTAATTAAAACAAGCTTAACCATTTAAATGAAGTCTTATTTGATTAATGCTCCACTGTCTGATAATCCACAATTTTTTTAATTCATGAGATGAAATGGTTTGTGTCATGAATCAAAGCTTTTCAAAAAATTGTTTGTTGTATCTGTAGTCTGTAGAAAGCCACAGATTTGTTTGATCCTGTGATTAGCAAATGACCCAAATAAAGGCTTTAGGCCTAATCTTAAGGTTTGGTTAGCCTTTGCTAAACTTATTCGCCAATCCGCAGCGTGCTGACCGGTTAAAGCTGCCGCAAGTCTAACACAGGAGTTAAATTAAAAGGAGTGGTATTTATGTAAGACTAGTGGAATATATGGTGGAGAAATTTAGGAGAACTGTTGAAACACAGTTGTATTGGATTGCGTTATTGTTTTGGAGTTTATATATTTAAAATGAACATTTTATTATGGTGTGAGGATTATGGCGATTAAAAATCTAAGAGAAGTAGTGATGAGTGAGTCAGTGAGGGCTTTGGCATTTATGAGTAATGATAATAATTGTCAGGGGTTGGCATGGTGGTGTAGTGGTTAGCATGTCTGCCACTCTGTGATGGGTAACTAGGTTTGAATTCTGCTCTGTGTGGAGTTTCCATGTTCTCCCCGTGTCTGTGTGTTTTACTCTGAGCTTTCCGGTTTCCTCTCACATTCCAAAAACATGGATTTAAGAAAAATTGCCCCTTTATACTGTGTGAGTGTCCTAGTGATTGAGTGTGTGCTCAGCAATGGGTTAACGCCCATTCCACCCCTATCGACCCAGTGCCCAAAATGTTTCACCCAGGATTCTAACTGTGATTTTAGCGAAAGATGATGAGATAAATTAACTGAATAAATAATGAACTGGTTTCTTAACATTCGAAATGACCTTCTATCTAGTAGATCTGCAGTCATCTGCTTTATTAGCTGGATGTTTACAAAAGCACTCTCTGAGTTCATTAATGATATCAAGATAGAATTGGCCATCAGACGGTCAGAGTGAGCTTTCAGGACAAGGGGCTAAAACGATGCCCGAGGCTGTTGTCAGTATCTGGGATGCTTCTATGTGGCACATGCCAGAACAAAGCTATCGCATCATCTCTGCATACTGAGCTAATATGGTCATCATGGAATGCCTTCTGATGAGTGGATGGACAGTGGTCATGCAAAATGAGCAAAATGCTATTTTTATCAGATGAAACATAAATGTTTCACTTACAATAAACCAATCGGTGCTTTCGAGCGCCTGGTGTGGTCTTTAAACATTTACACTGTTTGTAGGAAACATCATCACAAGCATTGACCAATCGGCGTGAACGACTTTAAAGACACAAATCTTTCATACCTGTAAAGTCAGAAATCATTGAACAAACTGTATAAAATGACTGAAATTTAAGAAATTCAAATTTAAGGTCAAGCAGCTCCTCTGTCAGGTTCATGTTCTTGTCAATTTAAAAAATGTTAAGTAGTCATTCAGAGTCAGATGCACACTGCCAAAAAAGAAATCTTAACAAGTCAGAAAAACCAAAAATTGTAAAAGATCAGGTTTTCAATCTGAAGAGATTTTAAAGTAAGATAAATAATGTAGTTAATTAGAAACTTTTTCTTATTTGAATAACTCTTAACAAGATAAATGTATTCACTACTGTATATTGGCAGCTAGTTTTACTTGAATAATGGATTTTTTTTCTTTATTTGTCTAGATTTTTTTTTGGTAGTGCATTTGTGCTTTATCGCAGGTTAATGATAATCAAAAGCCACTCCTCTGCCTCTGAAAATCTGACAATATGTCCTCAATTCTCAAAGGCAGACAGATTATTAGAATGCAAGAAGGTTTGCTGTGTCGCTCAGCACAGTGTCCAGAGCGTGGAGCAGATACCAGGAGACAGGCCAGTACACCAGGAGACATGAAGGGGGCCTTAGGAGAGAACATCCGCCGCATCATCAGGAGCATGCCCAGACGTTGTAGGGAGGTCGTACAGGCACGTGGAGGACACACACACTACTGAGCCTCATTTGAACTTGTCTTGAGGAATTTCCACTGAAGTTGGATCAGCCGGTCATTTGATTTTGAGTAGGTCCAAATCCAGACCTCAATGGGAGAAACATTTTGATTTACATTTGGATCATTTGGATGTTCTTTTGGTTCTCAATGCATTCCACGATCTACTAAATACATTTTTTTAACTGAAATATTTTATTCATTGAGATCTTGGATGTGGTATTTTGGTGTTCCCTTTATTTTTTTTGAGCAGTGTATAAATAAGTGTAAATATTGTGTGTATGCTACTCAGAGACATTGCTTTGTGCTGAATGATTGCTTGTAAATGTCCTATGACTTTCAAATGGAAGTTATTTACAACATAAGAATTTATTCTTTCAGTCCCACTTATATTTAAAAAAAATCACTCCTTATATTCTGAAATATAGGATTCTTTTTGCAATGTCTGCTAGGAGTTTCTCTAAACAGACAATGTGTAAGATGGAGGAGGGATATGGGAATTCACCACTAGAACTTTTTCCAGAAAGCAGACTATAATTGCTAGACCATTCTAAGTATATTAAATGTACCTTCAGCAAACCTGCAATACAATAAAACTAAATTCCAGTGAACACAGTTCATTTTTTTCCTTTAGTACATGGTGTTCCATTAGTTATACTGTATGTTATTTGTTATCATCCAAAAAGTGCATCAGCCCTGGCCTGAAGCGTTCTTTTATAATTGCGGCCCTCCGTTAGCATTACAATGTTAAACGTAATAATTACAGCCATGCAGCTTATGTTTTCCCCCTCAGTGATCATTATTACCTGCAAATACAAGTATGAAGGGTGAGCTGGGTACCAGGGTAATTATATCTAAAGTATGAGGGGTGTTCTTAAAATAGCCTAGTATGTCATTTGTTGGAAGGTAAGCTTTCCCCTGTAAAATACGCCGGTTTTAATGAACTATTGTTATTGTTTTCAACAGATGAATAATGGAATATGTTGCCTGGTAGAAGCCATCTGGCTTAGCAAGGTTAACTGAGATCAGAATTACAGCAGGTGGTAAAACTTTGGGTGTAGAGCAGTTACCAATTACTGAGTTGCCCACGCCTGCGTGCAGTAAATAGCTTTAAAGATGTTTCTGCATATTTAAGAAACGATGTCCTTGTTTAGAGGGTCTTCCAATAAACTGATGCAAGTCTTATCTAGATAATTTCACTTCATTACATCCTGTTATAGGCAGTAAAAAGAGGTCGCAAACGACCAAAGCGATCATTTAGCAGAACGCAGAATGTAGCCGCACGGCTTATCTGACTAGGGAAGATGTAGACCCCCATTTCTGTTCCATCTGCTGTTTCATTTAGCCTGAACATTAAGTCCACGAGGAGTCCGTGTGCGTGATACAAATGATCTCTTTCCAGATCCAGAAATCCAAACTCCACATCTGCGCCCTCATTGGGTTTTGTGTTTGTGCCTGCGTTTTCAGTTTAAATATGCAGCTGTTCCAGAACAATGGAGCTGTTTTGCAAACCTAAGCTTTTTAAGAGTTGATTTTAAATATGGGGTTGGCATTCCTGGTTCGAATGGGTGGAATTTCCATGTCCTCCCCGTGTCGGCGTGGGTTTTCTCCGGGTTCTCCGGTTTCCTTCCACATTCCAAAAACATGGGTGCTCTAAATTGCCTTGTATAGTGTGTGTGTGAATGTGTATGTGAGTGTGTGCCCAGCGATGGTTTGGCGCCCTGTCCTTGTTGTATCTGTCCAGCGCCCGAGACGTTCCCCACCGCGATGCTAGTAGAGGAATAAGCGGAAGATAATGGATAGATGGATGGATTTTAAATATAAATTATTTAAAATATATGTGTCTATTATTGCATGCAATTTCATTGCAATACTAGCGTAAAAGGCGTGCGGCGCAATGGTGGGGAACTTGATAACAAACAACATGAAAGGTCAAACGCAATCGTTTCCAAATGTGTGATGGCTTTAAAATGTATATATTTCAAATGAACATATTAGAGAATGAGAATTGCGGCAAATTTCATTCTGAAATGAATATGTGGAATGAATATAGTGTGAATTGTGACTGCGGTTGCTTTCTTACGTGAATTTTTCAGTAGGTTTTCTAAAGACGCGATAAGGAATGACAGAGCCAGGTATCAGCGTCGTAGGTAATTGCGAAGACCACAATCCATTCGAAGAGTTGCGTTCAGAAGCGATAACGAACAAATGATTTAACGTAAGAATGTGAGAACCTGACAAGCACATGACGTGTAATCACGATGCCAAATCTGAGCTTTATAGGTACTCGGAAAATGTGAGGAGTCAGAGTGAGGGCTTTTATTTTGGAGACAGTAGATACCATTCATCCAGCCCCACCACCCCACCCGAGCTTAATAAGAGTGAGGGTGTTTGATAGCACGGCAACCGCCAAACTCCACACTGTATATAGAAAGTGGAACTTCACCATACTCATGCCTCACCAAAGTATGAGCTCCTAATAAAAAGCACATGAAGATGAAGCATTGTGCACCACGAGGCTGACATGAATGCGAATGAGCTCCATGTTTTTGCCCAAATCACGAGCAATGTGTGAAATTATAATGTAATTTATGATTCAGCTGCAGCTGTGCTGAGACTTTTTCAGACAGAGTGGGAATTGTGTCCAAAGGTCCAGATGGCGGGCTCAGGTTGTGCTGATCTCGGTTCTCCACAAAGAGCAGATACTTCTGTAGCCTGTTTGCTTTGAGATGCTTGGTACTTAAACATCACAAGTGCCTCATTCATGTCTTACTGTTACCACATACAGGACAAAATGTGATTACTGAATTATCAGAGGGCGGCGTTTAATCAAAAGCAGAAATGTTCAGCATTTTTAATAGCTGTTGTGTCACGACAACGAGATCAGGGTCTAAAGGGCTTTTTAAAGTGTTTTACTGTACAAACCAATGGGACCAATATCTGTTTCCACTCTATCTGTCAGAAGAAAATGCTGTGCTTGCACTCTGCTGCAGTGAGAGGTTGTGTTATGGTGTCGACCTAAAGATGCTGCACCTTAACTTATATTTTACAACACAGTAAATATGTCACTGTGATAAATAAGGCAGGAAGGGGATAAATCCGTTCAGGTAAAGATATTAAGTCTGGGTTTCAAGTAAAGAGGTCGGTGTATTTGTTGAATGCCTCACTGGAAGTGCTAAAAAGAAAACAAGTAAATTTCCTTTTTTCATCTGCTGCTACTCCCAGCTGGCCCATTAACACAACATCTTGTCTATGATGCATTTAATCACGGTTGCTCCAAAGCAATAAAACAAAGCAAAAAAGTCCCAGTTTTGATTTTCAAGGACAGCAGCCAAAGTCAATCCTATAGAGTTTGTATGTTCTCTCCGTGTCTGCAAGTATTTAACTTTTTTTTTTTTAATTTTTAAAACCAGTCTAAAGAGGTGAAAAGTGTTATCGGTATCGAATTAAACATTTTTGTCAATATTGTTGACAACAATTTATTAAGTTGCTTTGGAATTAGCATGTTCGCCTCTTAGCGCTGGGGATTCCTGGTTTCAATCCCAAACCTGGTGGAGTGTGAGTGAGTGTGTACCCAGTGATAGATTGGCGCCCTGTCCTGGGTGTATCTGCCCAGTGCCCAAGATGTTCTCCCCTGGATGGGCATGGGGAACCCCATCGCGACCCTAGTAGACAAATAAGCGAAAGACAATGGACTGTTTAGAAGAGACAACTTCCTGTTCTTCTTATTTTTATTCTCACGGAAATTATTTAAGCGGTTTTCTTTCCGCAGCTTTTGACGTACGACGTTAAAATTTTACAGGCTCTTGTACCCATAGCCTCTTAGACTGCCTGAGCTTTTTTGAAGCAATATGGTGGATGATTTTTCGTGACACGCCCCTTGTCTGTTTTTTTCCATCTATAGAAATCCATTGAAAATGTTCCATCAGCTTTTCTTTTGAAACAACTTCACACTTATTTTTTTTGTTTTCTTAGCCACTCTGTTTCTAGTTTTGCTTGTAATCTATATATTAAAAGTGTGCGTTTGTGTGTTTCCTATACAAATCCACACCCTTGCTTTAATTACCACAAAATTTGACATACTCTTTTTGGTCCCTGCATTTTATATACTCTTCACAACTCACCAAGAAGCAGCTTAATGGGTGTTTTTATTAGCAAACCCTCAACCGCACACCACGCAGCTTGTGACGTTGGTTCCCTGATGGTATAAGGGGTGTGTTTTGGGCATTGCGTGCAATAAACCAATCAGTGTGTCAGGGTTCCCTTTAAAGACCCTGACATTGACAGATTGCTATTCCAATGGCATAGTTAGTAAAATACACAAAAACAACAAGACTCAAACAATTACATGCTTACACCTTTTGCCGGAAACGTCACCACAAAGCTGGACAAAGTGGATAGTAGAGTGAAAATGCTACCCATTCCTGCTACCCTTTCCTGACTGCATATGAATCCTTTAAAAACTGTCTCATGTATTTTTTTTTTAATATTCGTTTATTGTCTGAACCACAATATATGTAGCTTTATTAATTCTGAATGAATGTAAACTGTAACGAGCGGACCTCCAGCTCTGTGGTGTGCATTTTAAGTAGTAAGCTTTGTTCAATCCAAGCCAAACAGATCATCGATATGTCAGAGTGCAAAAACCTGAGAATATATACAGTATGTGCAATAGCTCTGCCATTCTGGGGCTGAGATGAAGGTGTCACAGATGCCTGTGACACGCTCCTCATGGTGATGTGCCACCAAAAAGTGTCATTCAAAATCAGTTACACAAGGAAGTTATTTGCATCATTCACACTTGTAGGCGTTGCACATTGGCGATGATATAAGCTATGTGATAAAATAAAAAAAGAGAACACCTACAAATGAGCCAAGTATCGTATATTTGGCGAATTATCTCTGGATTCAAATAATTGAATATGGATACATAACTTAGGGTGGCAAAGGAATTGCATTTTCTATCTGACCGCTTTGTGTGGGGATGATTCGTGTACATAGATTTGAAGGAACAGTAGTTGCTGGTAATTCATTACCCTTGTTGACCGTAAGCCAACTTGTCGTAGGTGTAACAACAGGCATGATGTTTAGTTTTGAATTTAAATGTCTACATTTTCCCCTAAATAAATGACCGATTGTTGATTTTCTGATCTCCAGAGGTAAAGACTGAGAGCGGGAAAGAAAATCAATGATATGCAAATTAATGATGAGGCATCCAAAATCTGCAGAACACTTGTAATGAGGTCTGGAACAATGTACAAACTAAGAACCATCTGCATCTCAGGTTTGAAGTGCAGAATTCTCTGAAGGCATCACATTTCTTAAGTAGATCATTTCATGGATTGTGAAATCAAATCCCACCATGTGGTGTTCATAGCAAATTGGGTTACAAAAGAAAGTGCCCCGCAGTTTTTGTAAATAATCTACGAAACTAGATTTAAAGAGGTGGCTTGCTTACAGATCGCGAATGATCACTCATCATGAAGACACCTCAGTTGTTAGTGCTCCAGAACCAATAGCTATTGTTTTTAAGATCATGCATGGTACAAATACAAAATTTGGTACAATTGAAAATATACTGCGTGGTTTAACCCGTAATTTGATTTTAGAGACACTTCTGACTTTTTAATTAATTAATTGACAAAACAACTGATTCAGATTATAAATGTCACATTTTTTGTATAGAAATAAATTGTCTTAGCAGCACAATGGCTTGGTGGTTAGCACGTTCGCCTCTCCGCGCTGGGGATTCCAAATTCGAATCCCAATCTGGGTGTTGTTTCCATGTCCTCCCTGTGTCCGAGTTCTCCGGTTTTCTTCCACAATTTAAAAACATGGATTCCAGGTAAATTGAATGCTCTAAATTCCCCCGTATAGTGTGTGGATGTGTGAGTGTGTGCACCCTGTCCTGGGTGTATCTGCCCAGTGCCTGAGATGTTCTCCCCTGGATGAGCATGGGAAACCCCACCGCGACCCTAGTAGAGGAATAAGCAGAAGATGATGGGTGGATGGATAAATATATTTGTTTTGTAATTTTCTAAACTATTTAATAGAGGTTGAATGGTGCGCAGCAGCTATTCCAGTACACTTTGGGCAAAAGGTGACATATATACACTGGAGATCAAAATTAGAGAACAATTCAAGAACACTTGATTTTTTCAGAAAAAATGCACTCTTCATTGGTCAAAATTTGAAGGATTTTTTGTTAGGGGTATACCATGCCACTAGAACAGCATTTAACAA
>JAOUQT010324408.1:0-13895 GCA_025769995.1 Xyliphius kryptos | reverse complement strand
AATGTTTTGCCGCACTGATCACAAATAAACTCGTTCTCTGAACTGTGTGTCTTCTTGTGTTCCTTTAGGTTACTCAGATTACTGAAACCTACACACACATACACACACACACACACACACACACACAACCTGTTTACAAGACCTAACACTTTTACGAGTTAATGTTGATAATGATACCGAAACATTTTACAGTTACTTAAGTCTGCGGATGATCATACATATACAAAAGTACTGTAAACTTTCACAATATACAAAGCTACCAAATTGTGTGCGTGTGTTTGTGTGTGTGTGTACCTCGTCCACAGATGTCACACAGGTGAGGTCGTGCACCAGAATGGATGATAATATGTCGCTGCACATCACCTGACGCAGCAAAACTGACAAAATAGAAATACAAAAGTTAAAGCATTGATTTGTCAGTGGAATCTTTTTTTATATCCAGTGGGTTTAAATTGGAAAATAGGTGAATAAAAACACAAAAATTACAGCTGCAAAAAAGTGGTAAATAAGTAAGCCAGAGTATGTCATGCATTTATATAATATTAAATACACAGTACAATACAAAAAACAACTGCCAAACCCAGACTCGGCCATCAGATTGCCAAATGGAATAGTGCAATACGTCACTCCAGAAAACGCGTCTCTAGAGTCCAGTGGTGGCGTGCTTTACACCACTGCACCCGACGCTTTGCATTGCACTTGGTGATGTATGGCTTGGTAGCAGCACTGCACACTATTCTTGAGCTAATCTGAAGGCCACATGAAGTTTGAAGTTCTGTAGTGATTTACTTTGCAGAAAGTTGGCAACCTCTTTGCACTATGCGCGCCGTCAGTTGGTCTACCATTTCGTGGCTGGGTTGCTGGTGTTCCCAGACTTTTCATTTTCTTATAACACAACTGACCGTTGACTGTGAAATATTTAGGAGCAAGGAAATTTCACAACTGGATTTGTTGCAAATGTGGCGTTCATGCTGGAATTTACTAAGCTCCTGAGAGCAAGCCATTCTTTCACAATTGTTTATAAAATCAGTCTGCATGCCTAGGTGCTTTTTTGTTACACCAGTGGCCATGGAAGTAATTGAAACACCTGATTCTGATAATTTGGATGGGTGAGCAAATATTATTGACAATATAGTATATACGACTTGAAAGTTAAAAGGCACTTATTTTTGAATGAGTGATAGCTTTGGTGTGTATATATTTAAAACAGTCGTAACCCGTAGCACTTTTATAGGCACGTTTTATTGATCACTCATTGATTTTCCTTTTTGGTAAAATAACTTTTTTAATTCTTTATTAAAGTTTTCAGGAAGCAAAGCGGTGCTGCGAGCTGGGACACATTTGGTCAGCTATCCCCATTGATGTTGACGTGAAAGTCGTAGTAAGCCTTACAGTATTAGCTTCACGTTAGACGCCCCGTGTCTTCCTCTCCACTCTACCCATGCGCCAACACTGTTTGCATTTTAATTAATTATACAAGTTAACCCGTATAAGCACACCTGGAAACCATTTCAGGTGATTACCTCTTGAAGCTCATTGAGAGAATGCCAACAGTGTGCAAACCAGTAATCAGAGCAAAGGGTGGCAAAGGGTTCACCTTTTTTGTTAAGTAAATAACTCCGCATGTGTATATTCATAGTTTTGATGCCTTCGGTGAAATTCTACAAAGTAAATAGTTGTGGAAATAGCTTCAGAAAGTATATTTGTCACTGGTCAGTTGCTGCATTGCTGCGTGCAAAGTAGTGCGATAGAAAGCAGAGTCTTCATGGTGAAGCTCCGGAATCAATAAATACAGTTTCCTGAATGGGCTTGTACGCACATGCATGCTAATGCTCGACTGCGGGGAAGTCCTGCCTCCTCCACCGCTTCTCTCTCACTCTTGCTTCTCCTACACCTCACTGAATGACTCATTCTTCAATGAATCACCCAAATAGACTCTGCGCTATATTTAGGCTCATTTAGAGATTCGGCTGCAGTAACTGCTTCCTTTATAATTTAGTTGCTGGTTTTGTTTTGTTGTATGTTGTTTGTATGCTGACTTGAATAGATGAATAATCAATTAGTGAATGTTTACAGGTGTATTTGTTAATTAAAAATGTTTGTGTTAAGGATATGTGCAACAAAGACATGCAGGTTATACAGGATTTGCAATAATGTGCAAACATGCATTTTAAGGAATACAGCTGATTTATTGTTATTTAGTAGCCAAGAAATAAATGCATTTAATCAACATACGCTTTTGTTCTACAGATTTTTTTTTTACTTTTTAACAACAATCCAAAATTAAATTCCAATGTGCAGTAAAGCAATGTTAATAAAATAAATAAATAAAAATATATCTACACATTTTTAAGGAAAATCTGATGCGAAGCAGAGCTCGTCATCTATGATCGAGCACACTGCTCCCGAGAGAGATGTTTAGATGGTAGATAGCGTATCTTAAATGGCAATTACAAAATCTTTAAATCCTCAGCGTAAAGAGGATTTACAACTCACACACACACACACACACACACACACATACAGATACCAGTTTGTTTTTATGTATTGTTCCTTTTATTTACATTTCTATTTATTTTGCAGAGACTTACCTAAACCAGGGTCTCTCAAATGCTGGGTCGCCCCCCCAAAATTGACTCATTTATATGTTTTTTTTGTGGGTCACGGCCAGCTTGTAAAAAATGTATATGGTGAATCCTTTGTTTTTGTTGACCTCAGAAATTATCAGAGTCGGTGAAAATGGTGTTTAATTTTTCGCCAGCTGCTTCAGATTTAGTCGGCGTGCTCATGTGAAAGTCTTACTGTTCTGTTAAATTTCCCTTTTAAAGTAAAGTTAGTGCTTTAGAGAATATAATATACAGTTCATATAAATACTTAATGAAACACTTCTTTGTTTCTTTATAAAATGTGTTTTATGTATAAGAGTCTCTAGAACTAATTCACTGGATTTACACTGATTTAAATAGAAACAGGTGCCTCAATTTTAGACATATGAGCAACAAAAACAGAAGTTCCATATTATGAAATGAAAAATAATTCATACTCATCATTTATCTTGGAAAAAAGAGGCAGGCAGAGGCACAGTCAGACACCTGATGCGTAGTAGTCGCCATGGTAACCACCATTCATTAACTTATGACCCTTATTCATAAATTTGTGATGATGGGTAGCAAAATAGCGAATTGCAAACATAACTCAGAGTATTTAAAATGTGGATTCTCATTCGTTGTTTTTGTTCAACTTTCTCAGTTTCTCAAACTAACTACTCTTTAAATCATTTACATGAATCTATAAGAAATGTGTTTTCAAAAATAAATGTTTGGTTCATATTTTATAAAAGTGGTGTTTGAGGACCATGAGAACATGTGGGTCTCGGTCCAACTAAAACCACAATGTGTTACATCATGAACACCGGCTTGCGGTCCCCACAATTAAATGAGGTCCTCACAGTGTGTGAACAGGTTCTGGTTTCCACAATGGTACATATACCTGTACACATACAAGTGCATTCAATTTAATTGAATTAGAATCCAATGCAAGCTTAAATATAACAAGTACAGAAAAGCGTATAACAAATTGTGTCTTTTTAACACAAACCATTTTTTTATACATTTCTTCTGTTCAAAGACATACTTGAATTTTTCCTTTCATCTACCTCCTTTGCGCTCTCTCTTTCTGCCCGTCTCCCTCTCTAGCTTAATTCTCCACACACCTTCAACCATCCTCATTAATTAATCACATTTATGCAAGGTGTTTAAGTTTGAGTGGCCAATCATTGATTTTGTGCCCGCAGTGTATGTGGAATGAATCTTGAGCATTCAGTCTAAAATGAGTTAGATTACCAAAATGTCCTTTGGCTCACCTCTGTGTGAATGAGGACACATCTGAAGCAGACCTGAGAGAAAAGGGAGAAGAATGTCGAGTAGCACCATTGCATGGCATACACACACACACACACACATACTCATGAGAAGATTATGGGGCAGTTCATTCTGTCACTGTCAGATAAAAAAGGCACTAACTGAGGGAATCCACTCCAAACAAGAGTGAGTCATAAAGGATCCAGCATTGTCACGGTATCAAGACAGATTCATTAATAAAGCTTGAACTAATTACAAAAACTCGAAATTATAAATTCTCTGTTTTGGATAAATCATAAGAACCAATTCACTGAAGAACTTCTCAGAAAGGTTGACTTTACAGAATAAAATATTAATTTAATGGGAAGTTTAATGCCAGAGGAGCTCAAAGGCCATTCACCAGTCAGGGGCAGTTTTACCATTTACAGTCATGGGCTGATTCAGCATTTAATTTAGTGTCTGTGGATGTTTTTGCCCAATTATTCAGAAGGGCATTCGTGGTTTCAGACACTGATGGTTGATTCATGGTCCTGTCTCACTGTTACGAATAGCCGCGCCGCGGCTGAGAAGGACAGAGCCCCACGCTGCAGTCGAAATGAGTTATTGCAGAAAGACACCGGAAGAAACAGACAGGCACACATGACAAAAGGCAACACTTGGTAAAACACAAACAAGGTCCAACAATAAACACAAGAGAGGAAGAAGTTAAATACATTCAAAAGGAAGTCACATGACGGGAACACAGATGAAACAAATCACATAAGGAACTGGGAGCACAAACACAGAATCCAGGAGATGGTGCCAAAGTCATTCCTGACACTCACAAATGACTTTTCTGGTTTTTAAAATACATTTAAGTATTTTATACTTATAAAACACATTTAACCCTCCATAAAGGTAAAAGCATACATAACGCATGAATAGTTTCTTAGTTACTGTGAAAATCTAAATTCATTACAAGTTGTGTTTAGAAATCAACATGAATCTTCCAGTTTATACCCATAAATGCTAAAGCTCTCACTAACCCATTTCCAGAGTACCTACAAGGCTGAAATTTGGCATCGTGATTCCTTCATGTCCATTGGAAAAAGTATTTCTCACCTTCCTACCTTTAATGGTTTGTTCGATATCGCCATGGAATACCATGGAATGCAAGACCCCATCTTGTTTTCTCACATTCAATAGTTTGTTTGTTCTACACCTCGGACAGATTGGGGTCTTTGTATATACTATATTCATTCTACATATTCATTTCCAATTTTTTTATTGCCCCAAACCTCACTTTGTAATAATATGTCAATTTTAAATATATAAAGTGCAAAGCCATCACTTAATCAAAAACCATTGCATTTAAGCTTTCACGTTGCTATCTAGCTCAGCGTATATATATTTTTAGGGTTCAAGCCATTTTAAACCCATTTCCTGCAGTTCTGTTAAGCTTTCTCTTGTATTTTCTCTCTCTTTATATTCAAAAAATTTAAAAAAAAATTAAAAAGCTGCATCTCTGCACATACAGTGCTGTTGTTTAGTGAATCAGCCCGGCCACGCAGTAGCATCAGAAAGCCAGTAGGAGGTAAAGACCAGTAGTAGAGCTATTAATAGTGCTGAAGTTTATTCTTGTCCTTGTGTCCTCTATAAAAATAGCAACCCATGCAAAACGCTCCCACTGCACTCTCCCCCTCCCTTCATCCTTTTTCTTAGTCACAGTCTGGCCTCTGCATATTTTCACAGAATCACATCCTCCACTCTGTATGTGTGGGAAACTCTCTGTGACTGAGGTTACGAAAAAAAACGATGACGCATTTCAGAAGAAGCCTGAGTTAACCTTCAGTCTCCCAAATGAGCAGCTGTACAAAATGCTATACTTCCAGAACTTTAAGATTAAAGACGCTTTCTTTGGCTTTTCTACATATTTTAGTCTGTGGTTAATTATTTTATATTATTGTAATCATAATCAAGGTACACATTTGTGACATTGTGACAGGGTCAGGTGGTTTTGGACCTGCTGAACTTAAAATATTCCGCTTGAGGTGGAATGTAGGGGATTTGCCATGTTCTCTTTTATCCATCCATCCGTTATCTTCCTCTTATTCCTCTACTAGTAGAGGTCTTAGTTGGGTTCTCCATGCCCATCTAGGGGAGAACATTTTGGGCAAATACACCCAGAAGAGGGCGCCAATCCATCACTGAGCACACACTCACTCACACATCCACACACACAAACATACTATACAGGGCAATTTAGATCATTCCATTTACCTGGAATCCATGTTTTTGGACTGTGGGAGGAAACTGAAGAAAACCTACGCAGGGGAAACTCCACCCAGATTAGTTCTGTTGATTTGTCATCCTTTACTCCCAACCACAAAATCAGATTGATTACAAACCTTCGCCAACATTATGTCATCTTACTTACTGTGATGCTTAAAGGGTCCATACAATGTACTTATTCAGTATTTTAAAATTCGAAATGCTCAGAAGCTGTTTTATACAACCATTTACAACCTGTCCCAAATGATCGGTTTTACCGTTTTGGGTAATAAAAATAATGATGAGCTTTGCCAATTGGCTCAGAGGACCCAGTTATGCAGCCAGTGACACATCCCTCTTAGTTGGTGACTGTGGAACTGCCATTATCTTACTAATCTCCATGGCTTGTCATGCTAAGCATTATGAAAGCTAACAGCACTTTAGCACAGCTGGTGCACATTTCATTCACACTACAAAGTAGTTTGAGTTGTGCTTTACATTTCCATCCATTTTCAGGCATTCATCTTCAGCTTTTTACATTTACTGGGTACAAAGTCATTGTGATCTTCCAACTGCTATCTACAGTCATCCAAATCATTTGTTTTAGCCCCGTCATATTTTTAGGTAAAAAATAGATGAATTACATTTAAATTAAGTTTTTTTTAGCTAACGCTTTAATCCAAAGCATCTTACGAGTTTCCTAAATTGGTTGGGATCACAACACAATGAGGGTTAAGGGTCTTGCTCAAGGACCCACATTGGTAACTTCAGTGGACTTTAGATTTGAACCCACAACCTTCTGATTGACAGTCCAAAATCCTAACCAATGAGCTAAAACTCCCTTTCTATTATTTTTTTACTTAAATCTGTAAACCATGTACAAGCTCGAATGATAAGAACATGGTAAGGCGATCCAAAATTATGCAGCAATTACTGTTTTATTTGTAAACTGGCGGAACACTCGGGAGAACTTGAAAACCACATAAATGTTGAGAGGCAATTGTTTTTAAATGAGTGATGACTTTGGAGTTAATAGATTTCGAATTAACATTTTATTAGATAGTGATGTCTGGGGCAATTCAAAATGTGAAATGAATATGGGGTGCGTTGTGACTACGTGGTTGCTTACTTACGTGAATTTGTCAGTAGGTTTTCCAAGGATGCGATAACGAATGACTGAGGCAGTTTAAGCTTTGTGGGTACTCACGAAGACCCCAACCCATCCGAGGTGTTGCGTCTGATAGCGATAGTAAACGAATGATTGAACATAGAAAAGCGAGAACCAATTACTTTTTTAAGACCGTGATGGGGAATCACAATACCAAATTTCAGCTTTGTAGGTATTTGGGAAGACCCCGATGTGACACTGCAGTGGCCTTGCGTTTGATAGCAATATCAAACGAACCATCGAACATAGGAATGTCAGAAGTACTTTTTCCAATGATGTAAAAGGGAATGGCCAAATTTTAGCCTCGTATGGACTGTGGAAGTGGGGGAATAAGTGATGAGTCATTGACTGAGAGTTTTGCCTTTTATACTGTAGATGTGGAGATATACAAAGTAAATTGGGCCTGGTCTCTGCCCAGCAACAAGCATACCAACACATTACAAATTTCCCTTACAGCAGCTTGTGATGTTCTATCAAGCACAGTTCAGTTCTACTGAAAATCCATGAAAATTAAATAGTTTAATGTAATTATTTTTCTAAATAAATGCATCTCACAAGCAGAGACTGCAAGTCTGACGTTAATATGTTTGTGTTGATGGACATCTGGAAACTTAACTGTATGTGCAAAACCACTGAAAAGGTGAACTGTAATGATATGGACCTTTTAAATCCTCTGAGTATCAGCCAATTCCCAATAATGATCCAGTCGTGAGCTCATCACAGCAGGCAGCCTGACTTTGCCAGCTGTAGTTGCTAAGTTACTGTGAATGGCATGACTCTGACAGGACAATTTATGTCTACTTGTAAGATCTACAATAATATTGAGCAGAAATAGACAGAAATATTTGAACTACTAAATATTTTACCTACAGGAGCCTTCAAGCAATGGGTTTTAAGTTGCTTCAGTTGCTGCCACTGTAAGATTGTTTGGGGAGGACTTTCTACAGGATAATTTGGAGTTTGTATAGTTTTCTTAGCCTTTCCAAATAAGCATTCGTAAGGTCAGACACTGAGGGTCTGGGTTGCAATATTCATTATAGTTCAGTTCCTATAGATGGGGTTGAGGTCAGTCAGGTTTTTCCACACCTGCTTTTATGGATGTTGTTTGGTGAAGCAGATGCTGCAGTAGAAAAGGTCCATCCCAAACTTTTTAATCCACAAATAAGAATCATATACTTAAATGCATGGCAAGGCTTTCACCTGTATATGTTGAACTGGATTCGGGGAGAAATTTGGCCCAATATTTTTGTCCATACTGTTGGTTTAGTTTAAATAACACGATGTTTCTGCACATAATGGTCTTGGTTAGTGTCTTATCAGCTTAACTCTTTAGTAAAGTACAAAAGATTTTATTACACTGAGGAGGAATCTAAAAAGACTTCGGCAGGTGTTCAACTGTCAGTCCAAATTTAGACGCCATCTGGAACAAACTGTCTACGTTATAAAGATTAAAGAGCAATTACTCTTTGTTTTTTTCTTCCCCACAAGTTCTAGTCTCATACAATTACTCCTCATTTTACACATGACTTTTATCATAAGTAAATATAAAGTCTGTAGCAAAAAAAAAACAACCGGTCATTTATGTCTATATGTATATACAGAGGTTGGACAATGAAACTGAAACACCTGGTTTTGGACCACAATAATTTATTAGTATGGTGAAGGGCCTCCTATTGCGTCCAATACAGCAGTAATTCATCTTGGGATTGATGTCCACTGAAGTTACCAATGTGGGTCCTTGAGCAAGACCCTTAACCCTCATTGCTCCAGGGTGCTGCATCAACCCTGTATTCTGATCCCAACCAAATTAGGATACTTGTAAGTCGCTTTGGATAAAAGCGTCTGTTAAATGACCAAATGTAAATGTCATTTACACATTGCAATTTGAGTTTACTTGTGTTGTCTTTGACTACTATTTAAATTAGTTTGTTCCGAAACACTGAAGTGTGACCAAAAAAAACAAACAAAAAAAAAAAAGGGAAGGGGGCAAACACTTTTTCACACAACTGTATGATTTTTAGCAAGTAATACCTAAAAAAAATGAAACAAGCAGCTGATGAAATGGTATCTTAATAAAAATCTGACCTGTTGATGCCTGTACCATATCCATCCTGCTGGACAAGGAACGGAGCAAAGCTAATGAGAGCACGCTCCAGATTTAGTTTAAATCACAGTCTGCCTAAGCTCTATATATAGCTCTGACAGCTCCATTAATTTTGATGTAATAGCTGTCACTATAACGTACGTCATGTACCTTCTTACAACATTTGCTAATTCACATCTGGCGGTGTGACTTTCATGAAGTACGGGATTCCCAGCCTTTATTATTATCATTATTATTTTTTATTTTGATGATGACAGAGCTTTAAATTACAATTTAAAGGCTTTATGCATGCTTAAATCTTAATTACATTAGAATTTATTTCAGGCATTGTGTTTTTCGATTCCTTTGGTAAGGATTTACAACTAGGTCAATTGTACCACTATTTAAATTGTACAAATATGGACTTTAATTCAGTTTTTTTAATTTTTCATTAGCAGTTTTTTTTTCTTTTGGTCAAATCTTAATGAATTAAAACAACATATCTTGCAAACATGAACCTAAACATTTGTTACTTTGAAGGGGAGTTACCATTTATCATTGTTCTTGTTAACATTTACTTATATATAACAGTTAATAATATAATTTTTACCTTTGCTTGTTTGGTCTAATTCATGAACACTGGCAAACAATGATTAGAATGCAGCTGTCTACCTACATAAATGAATGCATATAAGTTATTTTAATGGTGTTGCACAGTCTATTATATATAATTTACACAGAGCCTATTTATCTTTAGTGTCAGGTAAAACAGTGCAGAATTGTAAAGCCAGCACTAACTTAAACGCATCACTGTTTTTCGTCTGTTCTAAATAGGCTAAAGTAAGTGGACGCCTGAGTGCAAGAGAGCATGACCTTATCAAAAGCTAAAAGATCTCTGGATTCCAGGATTAAAATCTCTACACATCAGCATCCCACGCTCCGTTGCCAAGGACGATAATCAGGGGAGATTAACACATCAATCCACTGCATATTCAATACTTGTCATTCATGCCTAGAGATCTGTGAATACTGTAGGCTTCTTGGATAGATTTTGGCACATGTACTCATGGGACACAAGCCAATTACCTGACCAATCATGCATTCATTGGTTAATCAGACAGGAAATTACAGCTAGTCTCTAAAGATATGTTACACTGTCCTAGGCTATTAAACAAAACCTTTAAAAACATTAAAAATGATAAAATAAAAGATAAATTACTGTATAGTCAGGATAAAAGTAAATTGCAAGTTTGGCTTTAAAACTTAAGATACTACAAAAGTAATTAGAAAACACATACAACTATATAAATACACAAAATTACATATTAGCACATTTGTTTGGCAGTGCACATTATTGTGATGTCATGGTATTCAAAAAACTAAACTATCCTGCATTATTTGTGCAGGATGTCATAATGAATTGTATCTTTTGGCATGTTATTTGAAGGATATACACCATGACTGCTAATGGATTAGATGCTGCAATTGCCTTGCCTAGCAAAGCAATAAAAGTGAGTGCTAAGTGGCAAAGGAAATTATTTTTTGCTCACCTCATTAATTAAGAGTTACAGTGATCAAGCACGAAGGATGCCCTATAATGGCTTTGGCTGGAGGTGTACGGGCTGTATGGTGTAAATTGCTGACAGTTTAGACAAATGTCTGCATTGCAAATGTAATTAAATGATCTTGTTGCATTCATGAGCAGTCTTTAAGTTCACATTTACAAAACAAAGGTTCACAATATGTACATATTATAAGCCCTTATACAGCCATTAAATAATCTAGCTACCAAATTATCATTCACAAAACTATTACACTATTCTATGCTTCCTAAATTTATAGTAACGGTTTTAGTAACGGGAATCATGGGAAATAAAAAAACATGGATTCAAGAGAAATCGAATGCTTTAAATTGCCCCATATAGTGTGTGTGTGTGTGTGTGTGTGTGTGTGTGTGTGTGTGTGTGTGTGTGTGTGTGTGTGGCTGTGTGAGTGAGGGTGTATCCAGTGATGGATTGGCGCCCTGTCCTGGGTGTATCTGCCCAAACGCTCGAGATGTTCTCCCCTGGATGGGCATGGGAAACCCCCTCGCGACCCTCATAAAGGAATAAGCGGAAGATAATGAATGAATGTTACACTCTTTTTCTTAAGATGATCTGCAATTCTTTTCTGTAAGCACAAGCAATTGCAAGCCGAGTTAAAAGAGCAGTAAATTGTGTGAGTTTCTGAACCCGGCACTAAATAACGGGCTACAGATAGCATTAAAAGACCCTAAAGTGCGGAACTGTGGTCTCATTGGTTCAATCTTAATCATTTATCTTGTACAATCAGATACTGGCAGCATCAATCCAGGAATTTATGGACCCCTGTGTCAGGCTGCTGTTGTTGCTGTAATAGGGTGAAACATTTTGTGGCACACATTAATCTGTTAACAACCGTCATGCATCCTTTTAATGCCGTAGTTTATTTGCGTACTGATGCTGATGCATCCATTCAGGTCTATATATCCACTTTTTATCCAGCGATTATGGGATAATAAAGTGCCTTGTCAGAAAATATTAAACATGTAATTCATTTGATAAACATGCCATTGAGGTACCATGTACTGAAAACGTCTTTAAAATACATCAAAATTTAATTAAAATGTATTTATCAGACAAAAAGGACAGATTTATAATATTTTAAAAAATTATGCCTCCTGCAAGAGAATCTTTGGCATTTGGTTCCAGTGTTAAAACGTCCGTACCTGGTTTACTCTGTGCATAGTACAAATAACGTCCTCGTAAATCAGATCAAAGTGGTCAATAAGGATACATGCATTTTAGAAATAGAGGTTTCTACTTATTCCTGATAAAACCCATTAACTAGGATTGATTTGAAAGTGATTTTTTTGGCCTGCAGATGCTGCGGTATGCACTTAATCATTACATCCAGAATACAGATAATAAAAATTCAGACCTCCCCAGTGGCCTGCATGTACAAATTTGAGTTCCATCCAAGCTGCTGTCGGCGATGTCTCTTCCTCTGGTGTAATTACCCAGGTGGCACCCGAGGCCTTGGCAGAGTGGCGTGTAATTGGCACTTCTGCCTCCCCCTCAGGTGAAGCCATGCATTATAAATGCCACGATACGTGGGCGACATGGCAGCCAGCGACCAGACTGCACTGCACTTGTCATTTATACCTGTCAGCAATGGACGCAGTGGGCGCGGGACTATCATGTAACATTTTATATCTTTACAGCTTATTACAGCTGATGAAATGATTGCCTGCACTAAGCACTGTACCTCCTTTTTTATCATTTGTTTGCTCGAGATGCCAAGTCACACAATTACTGGGATTCTACCACTAGCAGTAATTAAGGCAGAATGAAGGCCTAATGTTATCTGTCATGTCAGATGTCCTCAAGAACGCACAGCGAGCTAGTCTCATCTCCGGGGAGATCTTGGACGCTCCACTTGATGCTATTATTTTCCCCAAAATGTGACATTTAAAACTGCAGGAACTAAAGAGACAAAATGCTACGTTACATCAAAGACCACGGCTTCAGATAAGAAATACTCAGTTCGTTAAAACGCCCAATTATACATGCAGTGATGCCGGATAGCCTGAACTGACTGCTTTTGTATTGTACATTATTTTTTCATGAGACGGTAAAATATATCATACAGTAAAAGAAAAACCATATTGCACCAACGTTACATGCCACAGTGCAGACTGTGTGAAGCCGACGGAGCCGTAATGCTATCTTCATTAGATGCTGTGAGATTTTTCATCTTGGAAATTTCATTTATTTCTTTTTATTTATTTATTAGAATTTGCATGTTTTTACATCACTATCATGACAAGGGCTATAAATCTTGGAAGTACACTGGGTTTATTTTAGGTGTGAAGAAAAAGCCCCTCGGTTTAGAATCTATTACATAGTCTTATGCAACAGTATGGACACTCCAGCTAAACTGCAGATTTGTTTTCTAAGTGCTCTGCGGGGAGCATCCCTAAATATGAGATTTTCTGCAAAGCTTCATGCATTGAACCAAAAAATAAATAAATAAATAAAACTAAAAAAAAAAAACATCACATCACAATGGATAGCATTGACTAAACGGGAACTTTGATTTCCTTTTTTTTTTTGGGGGGGGGGGGGGGAATAAAGTACAACTAAACTGACTTCTGAGTGTGTTTTCAGATCGTGAAAGATAACCGCAGCCCCTGAACGAAACCCACAGACGCTTGGTCTGCATTTGCATGATCATTTTGCTTAATGAAGCTCTTTTGCTAAATTCTCACAATCCTGTTAGGTGTTTATTTTAAACCGGGTTGTGTTTTCTGTGGCTGTTTAATGTGAGGGCGGCACGGTGGCTTAGTGGTTAGCACATTCGCCTCTCAGCGCTGGGGATTCGCCTCTCATTTCGCATGTTCTCCCCGTGTCTGCGTGGGTTTTCTCCGGGTTCTCTGTTTTCCACCCACATTCCAAAAACATGAAGGTAAATTGAATGCTCTAAATTGCCCTGTATAGTGTGTGTATGTGTGTGT
>JAOUQT010324382.1:0-13901 GCA_025769995.1 Xyliphius kryptos | reverse complement strand
ATCTGCACACCCAACCAGCTCCATCATCTGCACACCCAACCAGCTCCATCATTCGCTACACACCCAACCAGCTCCATCATCTGCACACCCAACCAGCTCCATCATTCGCTACACACCCAACCAACTCCATCATCTGCACACCCAACGAGCTCCTTCATCTGCACACCCAACCAGCTCCTTCATCTGCACACCCAACCAGCTCCATCATCTGCACACCCAACCAACTCCATCTACATCTAACCATTTTAATTATCTGTACATCCAACCATCTCCATCATCCACCCGTAGCAGTCTCTAAAATAGGTCACGTCTCTAAATCCCTACTGTATGTGTTTTACCAACCTTTTTTAAAAACCTTTTTAATTTGTGTCATTTTAGAAATAATCTTTTTAGTTGGACAGAACCTGTGTTTAACATGGCAGCAGTCCATTTTACTCTATATGTACAAACAAAAGGTCATAGTAAGAGATTAACTCAACAAATCCACAAGTCACACTTCTTACACATACCATTCGTGCCACGCAAGGCTGCCCGCCGTGACAGAACACTCATCTTGCACTCGCACACGTGCGGCGGGTTAGTCGGCTAACGCTGCACCTGCTGTGGGCTATAGCACTCTGTTAAATAAGAAGACTTAAACACACTCTTTCATATAATTACCCTTTTGGGGTTGAGCCCTCAGAGTGCAACTGCTAATCTGGGAGGTGTTTCATCCTCTCAACTTCTAATGAATCGAATTACAATCCTAACTGACACCAATCCTAAATCAGCATTTATTTAAAGGCTCCTAGGTATGATGGAGTACAATGACGACATTTAATTATTAGCAGAATACCGGTGCTTTGCTACGAGGGAGAACTTGATAATGACATGAAAGTTGAATGGCGATGATGGTTTTGGAGATTATATAGCCCTTACACAATCTACACCTGGGTGGCGAGCATTTTTACAGCACGTTTTACTGATGACACTCAATGATTTGCTTATTTGGCAAAATAACTTTTTTTCGGTTCCGTCTTTGTTAAAGTTTTTGGGAAGCAAAGCAGTGCCAGACCAAGCACCTCACATTCTCCTCTCCACTCTACCTGTGCACCAATCGCTAAATGCCAAGCGTCTTGCATCCTGCCCTCCACTCTACCCTTGCGCCAATTGCTATACACCAAGTGCCTCGCATCCTCCCATCCATGCACCATCCTTCCCTCCACTCTATTCATGCACCAATAGCTATGGAGATGACATACACCAAGCGCATTATATTATACACAAAATATGTAATCAAAATTAAAATAACTTATATAAAAACATGAGCGCATTGGAATGCAACGTTGTGCCAAAATTTCAACGCAATCGGTGAAGAACTTTCGGAGATTTAAGGTTTTGAACAACGGAACATTTACATTTTATTTTTTAAAGATAGATTAGCGGAGGTAAAGGATTCAGATCTTCAGAAATGCATGTCTCACATTACATTGTCACTTCAGAAGATGATCTGTGTTGCTGTATTCAGAGTTTGAATCTTTTGTTGTTTGTCGTCGCTCTTTTTAATCCTAAAATTCTCATCATGTGATATTTTTAAAGTAAGAAGAAAGCTTGTAGAGCAGGTGGAGGAATTTCAAACGGGTTAACACATGTTTAGTTTCATTTAAACATCTCTGTGACACTGCTGGAATACATTTGACTTTTAACAATGCTTTATTTTACCCAAGATCCAATTACATTGGGCAGCAAAAAAACAATTTAAAAAATAAATAATAGTCCACACAGATTTAAGTAAATTAGGGTGCGAAGCAGAACTCGGCATCCATGACCGAGCAAACTGCTTCCCCGCAGCACCACACTGATTTAAAAGTGTCACCGTCTTTCATACATCTAAAGGAATAAAACACTAACCAAATAATACAGGCACTGTTGTAGTACTTTCGGTCTCCTGATCATCAGAACAGAGTAAAGAGGATGTACATAGTATGTATTGTAGTGCACAAATAGATGGCTTACAGTCTGAAATGGAGAACTACAAAGTCCATCTTTACAGTAAGTGGACATGACATGGACCACATTAAGTGGAGCAAACAGGAGGTGTGTCCAAATTTTTGGGCCTTTTCTCAAGGATCCACAATAGTAACTTTGGTAGACTCAGATTGAGAGTCTCACACACTGACCACAGTCTCACACACTTTTTTTTGCTAATAAGCAAAATCTAAAAAACCTACTTTCACGAAGTAGTCCTAGGTTTTCCAGTCAACCATAAGTGTGTTTGGTATAATTTTTTTCTAAATCAGCAGAACGTGCTCTTCAATAATTGTCATTTAAAAAAACTTTTTTTTTTACTTTTCCATTGCATCAGGCTGCTATGTGAATTAATCCATTCGTCAAAATTCTCATTCATCATGTTTACTCATTTCATGCATTTCTGAAGATCTGAATCCTTTACCTTTGCTAATCTATCTATACAAATTAAAATGTAAATGTTCCTCTGTTCAAAAAAATCCCAGGTCTGACCAAATGAATGAATGAAAATGCATCAGTCCCTGAGGAGGCTGATTAAATTTGGTGCACTTATGTCTTTAGGGAGCACACTAGACTTTTTCAGGCTGCTATATGCAAATTAGTCCTTACGCCATAATTCTAATTAATTCATTGTCTCCATGGAGATGAGTTCTCAACCATTCTGGAACATCCGAAAATTTTATTTCATAGCAGGTGGCCGAACACACACCAAAAAAGTGTGACTTTTTATTTAGTCAGGCTGCTGCTATATTTAGTGTTCATTGAAACATTCCCAACTACTTTGATACCTTTGGAGTTGTGGTTGTCATAGTGATTATACAAAAACGAATTCATTGTCAGACGAAGATCAGGATTACCTAAGAGTGTTAATTTGTAAAAATCGAAATGACCGTAGTTTGTGGGAACCGCCCTCAGGCAGCTTAAACCCCAGGATTGCTGCTCGCGGCTATATTTGCTGCTGATATTATAATAAATTATAACTAATTTCACTAAGCATTCAAGTGAATCAACAGAACCGATAAACCGAGCAAAAATAAGCCCCCAAATGCAAAAAAAACAGCAGCTCTGATGTGTAACTGTAATAATGCCAGTTAGCACAAGTCTTAATACTCTCTAAAGTTCCTGATTTGTAAAGGCAATAAAGTTAATAGGATTTCGCGCTGTGTGCCACTGTAGAGAAGATGCATAATTAAAG
This sequence comes from Xyliphius kryptos, assembly GCA_025769995.1. Classification (NCBI taxonomy): domain Eukaryota; kingdom Metazoa; phylum Chordata; class Actinopteri; order Siluriformes; family Aspredinidae; genus Xyliphius; species Xyliphius kryptos. The sequence goes on along the minus strand of JAOUQT010324382.1, from coordinate 10,699 downwards.
CTGAGCACCGCACACGATGATGCAACAGTGTGCAAGAAGGTACTTATTCTTAGAGTACTAAAACCTCAAACAGTGCTTTTCTCGGTGCATGAACTCAAACGGTCTTCGGCATTCCTCCAGCAAAACTGTTTACGCACCGGCACCAAAAACAGGCATCTCTGACACTATAGAACGTCAGAAAAAACGGGGACTGGAGCTGTATTTTATCACCATGACGACTCACCCAGGCCAAGTTGTTTGCACATACCTGCCATTTAAAATAAAAGATGAAGAGCTTGAAAGATTATTTCGGAGAAAACGCAGCAAATCCATACCAGCATTAGTTGCAAGTGTGGAAAATTGAATAAGAGGTCTCCTGATCTTTGGAACAAAGAGTCCTTTGATCATCAATTCATCGGTTAGAACAAACAGAGAAAAGCAAACTAAACCACGGATCCATCTTTGCCTGTAATCACAGCCGGAGTTTAGACATCCAGGGATTTCGTGTTCAATAGCAAACCACGTTCCCGAAAGCCAGAAATAAAACTCACACAAAGGCCGTGCTCTAACACGGATGTTACGATTGGAACCTCATCAATCGCTTGAATGCAATTTCTCCAATCGATGGCAACCTCTGTTTGATTACACAACATCCCAGGTCTCTTACTGGTAGAAATAAGCAGATGCTATTTATGGCGACCCTTTGCATTCTGACCTGACGCAATTCAAACGTAATTTTTTACTTTTATTATATTTTAATAACTTACATCCCTGGTTACTGAATAATAAATCACTTTAATATCGAGAACCAGGGCTTTAATTGCGAATCCTCAATATTAAACAGTGTAGACGAGAGAAATTCACCCTAATATCTCCGAGCACATGAACTGATGTTATTGAGTGTGACAAATCGAATACACTTCCACAAGCAAGGCACTAACCTAATAGCTGATCTCAGAGCAGCACACTGCATCCCAACCCGGATAATTAGATAAGTTGATGCTACTTTTAACGCTCATTGGATTTGGGCATTATACACAAAACGTGTTTAATAAAACGCCTGCGGTGGGTAGAAATGTGGCATATGAGGAGCAGGTGTGCCCACACTTTTTTGGTCTACATTCTCCAGTGGTCATCATAATCTTGCAGAACCGATGTCTGGACTTTATTATTATCATGTGGGAAAAAGGGCTGATGCATATAAGTAGGTTGATCAAAAGAAAACGCTGTCAAATACATGGCACATCTATAATATAAGGCACTTAATGGATAGCAATTGGCGTGCGGGTAGTAGGGATGAGGCGGGCGTTTGGTGAGGGAACTTCATAGCGATTGGTCTGCGGGTAGGGTGGCGGGGATGAGGTGGGCGTTTGGCAAATGCACCCGATAGCGATTAGCATGCGGGTGTAGAGTGGAGGGGATGACGCGGTGCGCTTGCCGTTTGAGCTCGATAGTGTATCAGTGAGTGTCTTCAATGAAACGTTCCTGTAAAAATGCTCGTCACCCCGGCGTGGAACGGGTAACGGCTAGTTTTCTAATGTCTGGATACTTTTCTTCAGCCAGCGAGTTTCAAAACTGACCAGCAGAGGTGCTTGACTTCATTTGAATGTCAGTTAGCAGGACTAAAATGAGTCTTTCAAAGCAGATGTGACATCTGTATGTAGCAGAAAGTTCTGACTGTTCCCCTGCAGCTTCTTCCATAGACGCAGCAAAAGGCGTATCTGCAAAGTTCTGCTCGAATCCAACAAGCTATTTCTTTCGACACATCACTTTGGCATATTTAACATTTTAGAGCACATTTTAAACGGGACACGGTTTTGAAAGGGGGCATAGCCGCGCGCTGGTTTGTAAATAGTGTGTGTGTGTGTGTGTGTGTGTGTGTGTGTGTGTGTGTATGCGCATGTATAAGTGCTTCTGATACTGTGTTGCACATTCACATTTAAAGCATGGATGACTTGACTGTGAATCGCTAATGTGCAGATAGCTTGATGGTAGTGATAAGAGCAGTTAACCGAGACACTCGCCTGCCCCCCGCATCCTCCATTTCTCGAACCTGCGGAGTGTTCCACAGCGATTTACCAACGTGCAAGTGCAATGGACGTATTAGGCATGCCTGAGTTACCATGGTGGGACACGTTTCAAATGTACTCACTGTACTCACTCTGAACAGTCGGAGTATCCGGGCTGTAGTAGATCTTCTCATTACACATGTTGCCCTCACAGCAGCAGAAAAACACATCAGGGGTGTCCTTCCTCTCCACACACTCACTACTGCGCCCACACACACACAAACACACACATACACAAGGAGGGAAAGGTTAGTTTTGTTTTGATGCTCGCCTCTCTTGGCGTTCGGCCCAGGAGACAGTTTCGACATGCACTCAATCACTCAGGCGTCCGATCGCATGCTGGGCCCCTGTGAGGGTTCCTTCAGCAACACACTATTTTAGAAAGAGGTTAAAGAGCTTTTCGTACCTGTCGTAACAGTTAACGTCGTCGAGCCAGCAGCCCTGTTTGACGATCTCGATCGTTCCCGAGTTGTTCTTCCAAGTGGAAAAACAGTGCCGCCGCTTGTCCATCTCGCCAGGACACGGCTCGATTCCACTGCGGTTCGTCCGGTCTTTCTCCCAACTCGAGTTGTAGTACACGCACTCCCGCGTTTCCGAGCGGCCCAGAATGGCCCCTGTGTGAGACAAAGGAGGTAAAGTCAGCATTTGGGATTTTGGATTTGCTTAATGAGACTTTTAGGCAGGGTGGCGTAGTGGTTAGTACATTTGGGTTCCAGGATTGAGGTTCAAATCCCAAACTGGGTGAGTTTCCATGTTCCTCTCGCGTCCCTGTGGGATTTTTCTAGGTTCTCTCATTTCCACAGTCCAAAAACTTCGATTCAAGGTAAACTGAATTCTCTAAATTGCCCCTATATAGTGTGTGTGTGGCTGTGTGAGTAAGTATGTCCAGCAATGGATTGGCGCTCTGTCCTGGGTGGCCCGAGACATTCTCCATGGGCATGGGGAAGCCCTCCACGACCCTTGTAAAGGATTAAGCAGAAAATAATGAATGAATAAATGAATGAGCAAAACCTTTCCTGACCAATATAGCGACCATAGTGAAACCATAAAAAGCAGCATTTTACTTGTTAGCTTTGGGTAATTATAAACTTGGAAAAAACTTAAACTTATATTCTGGTAAAAGTTTTTCCTCAAATCGTACATACTGCATCTTTAAATAGCTGAAAATTCGGAATTGAGATCTGTTATTCTAGAACTACAAATTCCGTCTTTACAGTAAGGGGAACTGTTAAGTGAAACAAAAAGGGGGTTTGTCCAAACTTTGGACTGGTACTGTACTTTAGGTCATGGATTTAAGATTGTATTTTATTTGGTTGTGTGTTAAATACACATCTCTTGTATTTTGTTGAAATGTAGGTTTGAGGTCAGAGTGAAACTCCCACTCCTCTGGGACCTGAACTCCCAGCCCAGATGACAATCCAGCAACCCGTTCTTTACTAAATTTGTTTTATACAGCTGATCATCCCGCTCTCATTCACATGCCCTAACTTTCTCACCGTGTGCTTATTTAAACAGGTTGTTTGCCGCTCTCTTGCCGTGCACTCCCACACTGGTTAACAATATAATTACTCACAAACATGGAAGTCCAGTTCAGTCACACCACCCCCCTCCACTAAAGCCATGTCTCCTGTATCAAACACACAAATCTGTTCAATTCATTCCCCTGTATGACTAACACGCCGGGTCAAAGGCAGGCTGAGCAAACAGCGAGACAGGCGGCAGTGAACGTTCCTCAATGTCATCATCAATCTGCAATGAGAATACGGTTGAAGTTAAACTCGGCATGTCAAGGGCCACACCTGGGAACCACACCCTTCTACACATACACAAAAAAGCACCTATAGAAAATCATCTCACTGCTTTGAAACAATCCTCTATTCACTGCATACTGCAGTAAGTATTGGGGAATAAATCATGGGAATTCTATTAGGCTGACGTGTAGCGCAATAATAAAAAAAAAAAAACTGCCAACCAGTGGCCATAAAACAGCAGCAACAGGTTTAGTGCTCACTGGGATTATATTTATCTTTATTTTATGATTCAAAATAATGTATTGTTTATCATGAATTGATCAACTGTCACCGTTGATCAATGGACTGGACAAAAGGCTCAGCCAATCAGATTTAAAAACCACATCCTTTTTATAAGGTTAATTAACAAGGGCTTAGCGTCACCTTTCGGTATATATAAGTAGTAAGCTGTTTGGATTCTTTGTACTTTGAGGTTGATAAATATTTGCTTATCTTTACAGAACTGTTTAACCTCCAGTGGGACCAGTGGGTCAGTGTTCCGTTTTTTCAGAGTCCTTCTGAAATGGAATTCAATCAGAGCTTTGACAGAGCACTAAACTCTATTTTCCTTAATATTTTTATTCCTCTGTGTTGTTTTCCCTTTGCCGGTGTGATTATGGCTGTTTTCCAGCTGAGAGCTTTGTCTTCCTCCAAAGACACCATCTGTACTAATAAACTTACCAGAATAACTATAAAATGAACTAAAACCTCCCCAAAAAGAATGTAGCGGACACTGTACCATTGGTTTTATTTTCAAAGGTGTGCTGTGTTGGTCCAGAAGATTCAGTGTAAAAGCTTAAGGGACTCATCACATGCACAGCTCAACCATTTTTATCCAGAATGCCTGCAAGGCCTTTCAAATATAACATTGACTTATTGGAGTACGAAATTAATAATCTCCAGGCTCCACCATACAGTTTGGAAGTAGGGACAATCTAGACAATGGTGCCAGAAATGAGACGTTGAATGTGCATGGGGAACCCCTCTCTCTATGACCCTAGTATAGGATTAAGATAATGGATGAACATTCTATCCTACACCCTGCCAGGTGCTTTTAATTATAATGACAAGATCTTATTTTCTAAAAGAAATGTTAATCTAAAAATTTGAGGGATGTTAAATCACACTGTTTAAACCACTCAAGTTACATTCACATAGTATTATTACTCCAGACTGCATCTAATACGCAAATTCAACAATAAGCCACTGGAATTATTATAATCCTGCATCACGACAAGCATCGTTCCTATAGGCGCAATAAAACAACATTAAACCAGAGCCTGAAGCCATCCTCCAGTTTTGGAATCCCAATGTTGGCGCTTCGCCACACACAGTCGGAGAGAAGCTAATGAGCCTGAGAGAGATTGTGTAAGAGGTAAACCACTCTGGATTCTGAAACCGTTTGATCATTTCAGCTGTGTAGAAGAGAAAGATCATTCAGACAGAGGTGAGACAACGCTCATTCATAATTCCCAGCAAATTCCTGGTTCAATTTAAACCAAGAGCCAATTGTTGTGCCCTTGCGCTCATCTTCGCCTTAGTGGATACATTGTGTGCCTCATAGGTTTAACACACCTGAAAAGACAACAGGATGCGTGAAGAAGTTTACAAAACATACTATGCACGCCATTAGGACCACGTGTGAGCTGCCCTATTTCTCAGCCTTCTACCCAATAAGCATAAGGAATAGTTCCAGCGCCGCACCAAAACTTACCAGTATAAACAGTAAATGGATGATGAGGCCATTATGTATTTATATGCTTTTGTAAATGTATGTACATCCCATTCCAAACCAAGCCCATTAAAAACAAATGTCTCCTTCTGGTACTCATAACTGCCTATCTTTTCACATGATTGTGTCTGGAACACTTTGTATAGCCCCTAAAAGGTCAGACTCTGCTGTTAAATAAGAAAATCTGGCTGTTAATGTGCCAGTGCGATACAAAGGTGTGATGTGTCTGAAGGCAGGAACTTAAAGGTGGGACATTAAGGACATTATTTAGTTTACAGCAAACAAGAAACCTCAGCTTAAATATACATAGATCAATAAACACCACATATACAAACATGCACACATCTGCATATTTTCTGTATATTGTTTGTGTGTATTTAAAGTGTACAGTGTATTTGTGTGTATTTACTCCAGTGTGCACATCTATGATATAAGCAGCTTGGCGGGCGTAATCTCGATAATAATGATTGGTACATAGATGTAGAGTGGAGGGCATGACATGACACTTGGCGTACCATCTTGATAGTGACTGGTGTGCGGGTTTAGAGCAGAGGGGATGACATGGGGCTCTTGGACTTCATCTCAAGAGCGATTGGCACGCGTGCAGAGTGTAGAAGATTATGCGTGACCCTTGCCATGTTATCTCGATAGTGATTGGTGCGTATGTAGGAGTGGAGCTTGCCGTGTCAGCTCGATAGCGATTGGAGCGCGGGTAGTGTGAAGGGGACGATATGGGGTGCTTGGTGTGTCATCTCTATAGCGACTGGCATGAGGGTAGAATGGAGCGGATGACGTGGGGGGGCTAGAGTGTCATCTTGATAGTGATTGGCACACGGGTATAAAGTGGAGGGGATGATGCGGGATGCTTCCACCCCTCTTACCTCTCCCCCACCACTCCCTGAACATGCAGGTAGTGCCAATATGGCTACTTCTCAACTGTGCCTGAAATTTAACAGCAGCCCCTACGCCACACGGCATCACGCTTTACAAAATGGAAGCATTCACTAACGGCTAAAGAGATTGCAGAAAAATAAAGCATGTAATGCTGAAGCTCAAAGACGCCATAGAGTGGAAATGTCAGGAGAGAGGCTAAAACAGCAAGTGAAGTAAGGTAAGTAACTCTGTAAGGCAATGTATGCTAGGAGTTGCACACCAACAGCAAAGAGGACATCTGACTAAATGTGTCTGATCCCGCAGCACTGCTTCGCTTTCCGAAAGCTTTAAGATGGAATTAAAGAAGGTTATCTTGCCAAATAAACAAATCAGTGAGTGACTTTAATGGAACATGCCTGTAACAATGCTCACCACCTGGGTGTAGAACGGGGAAACAGCTAGTTGCTTGTATGTACTAGAGCGATACAGTCAAGAGGAACCCTCATCCCTTGACCATCTGACCATCAAATCTGATTATGATACTTAAAAGACTTTTTAAAAATGGCAAACAACTTAGACGCATATCTTTGAACCTTAAAACAAAATCCATAGCATGCTGTAGCAGAACCTTCATGGGAAAATAATGATCTTGTGTTGGAATCACAAGGGGTGTCCACATACTTTCAAACCGATTTCTCTGAGAGCTAGACCTGTGTGCATCACCGTGTCTAGCCAACAAAGCTTAATAGGTTCAGACGCATAAACTGCAGGATAAACAGGCTGGTAAAGGCAAATGACAGTCATCCATCAGCAGCTAGTTTCTCCACATAAAGCAGACATGCATAAATCAGAGCAACAGACAATACATCGATTTCCTCAACAACAAAAAATAAATAAATAAATACAAAAAATAAAAAGTACCTCTGGTATTCGGCTTGCGTTAAATAATTAAATGTACTCTGGTAAGTTTTATTGGACGGGCTCCCAAAGACGGGAAGGCCATTTAGAACCGCTCAGCATCACTCCACTGCACTGCACTAACGCCACCAGCTAAAAACACAATAAACCCTCTTTTTTATACACAGACTAAACTGAGTATTAGCCAACGGATGACCCAACTCGTCTCTGGTCCGCTGGTGAGACTGAGAGATCCATTAGGGAGGACTCCACTCGGTCTGGAAGGCACGCTCTCAGAACAGAGGCAGCTAAATCACACCGCTACAGCAAATTGTCCCAAAAATCAAACCTAAAGGAATTAATGTCACTTAACTTGTGAAAGTGGAGACTACATTAGAAGTCTTTGCAGCAATTCTTTAAAAATGTATGAACAAGAGCTTTATAGCTTTGTTTGTGTGGTAATCTCGAAGCATGCATGTGGGTCACAACTATTCAGTTGTGTCTGATCAGTTTACAATGATTCTGATCCATATGGTTTTCATGGTGTTGGTCACCAAGTCTTCCCTTATAAAGATTTATGAATTCCCAAAATGATCTTTTTGCAACACACAGAAGATTGTGTCCTCCACATTTAACCCATCAGTGCAGTGACACACACACAGGATCCCCCCCACGGGGAGCAATTGAGGTTAGGCACTTCAGCCATAGTAGATGGTGGGAATCGAACTGGGAACCTTCAGGTCGCAAGGCTGGTTTTTTTCACCACAAGCCTTTGACCGCCACACTATATAGGGGGCAAGCTGGAGCAGCCATTTCACCTTGAATCCATGTTTTTGGACAGTGGAAAAAAAAAAACGAAACCCACCCTGACCAAGGAGAAACATCCCCAGATTAAGATTCAAACCTGCATTACTGTATACCCATCACACTTATATATCCATTATATTCCTATATTAGAGGGGTTCCCCATACAAACTACATGCATTTTATCTCCCCATCCGGGGAAAGCACTTCGTGAATCGAACCGTGAACCTTCAGATCGCAGGGCTGGCTGCTGAATCACCAGTATACAACTGCCCCATAGATACAAAACAAAGAGGGGCCAGTTATTATTTGTAAATGTGGAAGGAAACACAAAAGGAGACATGTTCGCCTCAGCCTGGAATCGAACCCCCTCTTGTTGTGAGGTGTTCGCGGCAACTGCCACACCACTGGGCCCCGCCAATCCCTATGTATATAGTTCTTTAACATGATTTATAAAACAGGTTATTCCAGTCCTTAAATCTGATTGGCTGAGCCGTTTTTTGAGCCGTGACATTATCAACAAATAGCAGAAAATCCATTGTTTTTGAATGAGTGATGGCTTCGGCGTTTATATACAGTACTTCAAATAAAAATATTATTATAAAGTGAGGTTTGGGCCAACTAAAAAGCTGATATGTGGAATACTAATATGTGGAATGTATGTAGTGTGAGGGAGTGGCACAGTGGCCCAGTGGTTAGCGCGTTTGCCGGGGATTCCTGGTTCAAATCCCGATCTGGGTGGATGTCCTCCCGTGTTTGTGTGGGTTTCCTCGGTGTTCTCCGGTTTTCTCCCACAGTCCCATAACATAAGGTAAGATTTAAGGTAAATTGGTTGCTCTAAATTGCCCCATACAGTGTGTGGCTGATCAGATTGGCACCCTGTCCTGGGTTTATCTGCCCAGAGCCCAAAACGTTCTCCTCTCGATTGGCATGGGGAACCCCACCCCATCCATAGTAGAGGATTAAGAAAAATATAATGAATGAATATAGTGTGAGTTGTGTGCGATGTCCACACGGTTGCTTTTTTATGTGAATTTATCAGCAGGTTTTCCAAGAACACAATAAGGAATGACTGAGTTAAGTTTCATCTTTGTAGGTACCTGTTATGACCTCAATCCATCCGAAGTGTTGAGTTTGATGGCGATAAAAGTTATTAACATGTTTGTGACATGGAGCAACGACAGTAACACACCAAACGATGTGCTCAAAGTGCTGCCCATTGTGTCGAATGGTCAATGCGATTCTCTTCTCCCACTCTTGACACGCCAGGAGCAATACAGCAGAAGAAATGCTACCACAAGCCTCCTGTATCTGTTGTTTCAGCGGAATGTGTTAGCTTTTCTTCTGCAAATGTAAGTAAATATTTAAGAAAAATTCCCTAATACATTTGTCAATTGCAAGCAAGCCTTCGAAAGCAATGTAACAATTTTCACCGTGGTCTTTTTCAGGTAAACAAAGACGAAAAATGATTATGTGATTAAGAATGCAAGAGCAAGTTTTTGTTTCCCCACACAAAAGACCTTTGATTAGCACTGCTCCGAATGCTTTCCTACCTACACTAGTGTTGAGTTGGATGCTTTTCTCACACATTTGAATTGGATTCAGTGAGTCACTCAAGTCTTGTTGCTCTCTCAGCAGTGAGAATGGACGAGCCCGTGTTGAGATCATCGCAGCTATTTTATGATTAAGAAGGGATCCGTTCCTACCAGCGGCTCCTTCAGACTTCGAGGATTAGCTTTGCTTCATGGACCTGCTATTATCGGCATTACAGAAGGAATGCACAGGAACATTCTGGCAGCATGACAAAAGGACAAACTTTTCTGGCTTCACGGCTGAGAGGCTCTTCAAAGGTTTTATATTAAACTGCTGTTTGAAATTCTTTATTAAACCTGAAACGGGCTCCAGACATGGAACTCACATGAAGTCGAGGAATTGATTTTCCCAGGAATGCTTCTCAAACATGTCAATGACTCAAAGCAAAAGGAAAGACAATCTGATTGAACACCACTACTACCGGGGCCATCCTACGCTCTTTTAAACACTTTTCAAATTTCATATCTATTTGTGTGCGTATGTAAGTGTATATATATATATATAGGCTAAAGTTCCCTTGAGCAAGGCACCTAAACTCAATTGCAGTGTGCAGGGCTGTGTGCTTACTTCATTCAGTGAGAATATGTGTGTGTCACTGCACGGATCGGTTAAATGTGGAGGACTAAGTCCTCTCTGTGTAAGAACAATAGACGCACAGTGTGAGTGCTGTGTGTTTTTTTTTACCACCTGACTCTCAAATAATGTATTCCATATTCTGTTTTTTCTTCCCCTAAATTTCCCCTTTGTGGGACTAATAAAGGCATATATTTATGGGAGTGTCAGCTTAGATGTTAGAGTGTTGGACTTTCAATCAGAACATTTACATTTAGTTATTTAGCAGACACTAAATAATTGATTGGGGTCAGAACACAGGGTTGATACAGGACCCAGGAGCAATGAGTGTTAAGGGTCTTGCTCAAGGACCCACATTGGTAACTTCAGTGGACCTGGGATTTGAACCC
>JAOUQT010324371.1:984-24712 GCA_025769995.1 Xyliphius kryptos | reverse complement strand
TATTGCATATCCCATGGTTCGGCTGGAAGAAAAAGTGTGTGGGGCTCCTTATTGCATATCACATGGTTCGGCAGGAAAGAAAAAGGGGGTGGGGCTCCTTATTGCATATCACATGGTTCGGCAGGAAAGAAAAAGGGGGTGGGGCTCCTTATTGCGTATCCCATGGTTCGGCAGGGAGAAAAGGGGGTGGGGCTCCTTATTGCACATCCCATGGTTCGGCAGGGAAAAGGATGATAGGACTCCGACGTGTATATCTCATGGTTTGGCGGGGGTGGGGCTCCTTATTGCATATCCCATTATTCGGCAGGGAGAAAAGTGGGTGGGGCCCCTTATTGCATATCTTATGGTTCAGCAGGGGGAAAAGGGGTTGGGGTTTCTTATTGCATATCCCATGATTCAGTGGGGAAAAAGTGGGTGGGGCTCCTCATTGCATATCCCATGGTTCGGCAGGGACAAAGGATAATGGGACTCCGAAGTGCATATCCTATGGTTTTGCAGGGAAAAAGGAGGAAGGGTCTCCGTCACTCTATACAGTTTGTATATGTTTACATACATATATACAGTAGATGTGTAAATAAAGCGGCCCGGACAGTCCGCCACTGGACGATAGTAATTCATCATAGAACCTGATAGAGATTTTCAGTGTCCCAATACTTTTGACCTTATGCGAGTCTCATGAATCCTCCCTGTTCGTCTGAAGTCATTAATATGAAGCGACAGTTCTTCAGGAGGAACCAAACTGTACCCACATCAGCTCGTCCGCGTCCACAGAGGAACCCTCAGCTGCCGTTTGATCCTCTCCGCGCGCCGAGCTCCCGTTCGCCCGACGCGACTCCGTAACCCACTTAACGCGGGGAATTTCTATTTCAGATGCAAATCCGGATCCGTCTTCCAGGACACTCGCACATCCGTCAAAACACTGGAGGAGAGAACAAGCGCACATGCTTCATTTAAATCCGCGCCTTCGCTCCGCCGTGTGTTCATCAATTAGTAACGCGATCCTTTTAATTGCAGCTTTACAGGGAAAGTTGAAACGAAGCGTTTACCACGCAGGCAGGCGAGCAGACCGCCGGAATTAATGGCCCTGCCGCAACCAAAACCTGGCTTTGTAAACGAATGCAGCAGGCCGCGAGAGCAGCGCAGAGGAATCTGCAAGATCGCCGCCGCCCCAAAGGTCACAGCCGAACTGATCCATTTTAATGAGCGCTCGCGGTTTCAGGCGCGGTGACCGGTCATTTAAATAGCATTTGCTGAACAGAAAAGTTTCGGTGTTCCAGATGGAGTCGTTAGAGGACGAGGTGGTGGGGAAGTCATTAGAGGACGAGGTGGTGGGGGACGCGTCCGGCCTGCGCGTCTTACGGCTTCTTTAGAGTTCCAGATGAAAATATGTTGAATGACGTGTCACATCAGGGCTTTTCTGAGTGACCACAGGTCTGAAACTTGGCACCGTGGTTACTCACCATGTCCTTGAGGTACGAGTGTGCTGTGGTCAGCTCCCCTAGTGGCCAAAAGCTGCACTAACATCCCTGCTACCGTAGAACCACTGTACAGTATATCCATGCATCCATTAATTATCTACCGCTTCTTCTTTAATGAGGGTCGTGGTGGGGTTCCCCATGCCCATCCAGGGGAGAACATCTCGGGCACTGGGCAGATACATCCAGGACAGGGCGCCAATCCATCACTGGGCACACACACAGCCACACAACCATACCAACACTATACAGGGGAATTTAGAGCATTTATTTTACCTGAAATCCATGTTTTTGTGGAAGGGAACCGGAGAACCCAGAGAAAACCCACGTGGACACGGGGAGGACATGGAAACTCCACCCAGATCGGAATTCAAACCAGGAACCCCGGACAGGGCGCCAATCTATTGCTGGACACTCACTCACTCACACACACACATACACACACACACTTTATAGGGGCAATTTACAGCAACCAATTCACCTTAAATCTATGAATTTGGACTGTGGAAGGACAGAGACCCTTCCCGCTTGCTCATCCAGGGAAAAACGTTTCAGGCACTGGGCAGACACACCCAGGAGGACAGGGCACCAATCTATCTCTGGGCACATGCTCACTTATGCACACCATATAGAGGCAATTTACAGGAACCAATTCACCTTAAATCCACGTTTTTGGACTGTGGGAGGAAAGAAACCCTTTCCACTTGCCCATCCAGGGAAACACGTTTCAGGCACTGGGCAGACACACCTAGGAAAACCGGGCACCAATCTCTCTCTAGGCACACACTAATTCACACAAACACACACTTTATGGGGCAATTTAGAGCATTTAATTTACCTGGAATCCATGTTTTTAAACTGTGGAAGGAAACCGGAGAACCCGGAGAAAACCCACGTGGACATGGAGACTCCACCCAAATCGGCATTCCAACCGGGAACCCCCAGCGCTAAGAGGAGAACGTGCTAACCACTAAGCCACAGTGTCGCTCTCTGTACAGTGTATGATAAATAAAAAAATAAGACCTCTGAAAATAAGACCTAACACATCTTTGGGAGCAAAAATGTATATAATTCGGGGAAATTGGGTATGAGGAATTCGTGAGCGTAAATACGCCTCCTAAACGGCTTCAAAATCCGATTGGTTAAAGAAACAGGTTGAGCTACATGTTTTGTTTTCCTGGATCTACAGGAAGAAGGTAGGAAGGTAGGAAAAATAAAAATCTTGAGTGCTTTAAAAAGAAAATTATGGTCTGGAAATGGTGCAACCAAAGAAAACGTTATGAAAGGAAGCAGCCAGAGCTTCTGGAATTCTTTATTAATTATTCATGAACAACGTAGAATTACCATCAGGCTGTGATTCAGATCATTTTGGGTCTTTTGAAGATCCTGACGGCCCGCCGCCGCTACCTCTACATCATCATCATCATCATCATCGTCACGGCCGCTGAGGTCAAATTAAATCCACCCTTTTCTAAAACTGCACACTTTATCGATTTTCCTGAACCCTGGGCTTTTTCTGCTTTCCCGTGATGGTAGTAATGTTCCAGCTCGTTTATGGTCTGTCATTATTAAACCGCAGTTTGTAAGAAATGCTTACATCGGCTTTTTATTCTACAAGGTGCTTTTTATTTTTGGACCAAGTCCCTGAAATTCCCGAGGAGTCTTTCAGACTTTTCTTCTTATTTACGTTGACTTGCTTTGTTCCCTGGGACCTTCCCCACACTTTTACATGCATACAGTATATAGGTATTTGATTTCTCACCTGTAGACACTTTGATTCCTTTCTTGGGGTTTTTAAATGAGCCGGGTTCTGGATTTGGGCCCCCGTGTTGTCGCGCTCCGCCTGTGAAGCGTTCCCGCTGTGTTTTACTGTAGTTCCCGCGTCGGAACCATTAGCCTCAGAATGATGGAGGAGTTTAAAGAGCGATGAAGTGACTCGCTGTGCTTGGCTCGATGTGTGACGTGGCTGCGGATCGAACCGACGTGGCGTTTACAGTCGGACAATGGGAACGTTTCAGTCGTAAAGGTCATTCTGAAATACGGTTGGTTTCCACTTCACTCAGTTACACACTGCGGGGAAAAAACGGCACATGGAGATGGGAACGTGTAATTCATATGTGCCCGTGGAACCCGGGGTCCATAAATCATGGGTGTTGTCAACCTGATGCCACATGGGCAGTTACATATGAGGCACAACTGAGGTCACACGGCCATGAAACAGCATAAGGGTCCTTAGTTTGAAGATTTTTGTTTGTGAGTTGGTATGTTCTCACCCAAATACAGGGTTTTGATGCACTCATAGTGCATAACTGAGGTCACATGGCTAGGAAATAGCATAAGGGTCCTGAGTTTGAAGATTTTTGTTTGTGAATTGGTATGTTTTCCCTCAAATACAGGGTTTAAATGCACTTATAGTGCACAATTGAGGTCACACGGCTATAAACCAGCATAGGGGTCCTGAGTTTAAAGATTTTTGTTTGTGAATTGGTATGTTCCCACCAAATACAGGGTTTAAATGCACTTATAGTGCACAATTGAGGTCACGCGGCCATGAAACAGCATAAGGGTCCTGTGTTTAAAGATTTTTGTTTGTGAATTGGTATGTTCTCCCTCAAATACAGGGTTTAAATGCACTTATAGTGCACAATTGAGGTCACACGACTATAAACCAGCATAAGGGTCCTGAGTTTAAAGATTTTTGTTTGTGAATTGGTATGTTCTCCCTCAAATACAGAATTTTGATGCACTCATAGTGCATAACTGAGGTCACACGGCCATGAAACAGCATAAGGGTCCTGAGTTTAAAGATTTTTGTTTGTGAGTTGGTATGTTCTCCCCAAAATACAGGATTTTAATGCACTTATAGTGCACAACTGAGGTCACACGGCCATGAAACAGCCTAAGGGTCCTGAGTTTAAAGTTTTTTGTTTGTGATTTGGTATGTTCTCCTCCAAATACAAAATTTTAATGCACTAATTCACTCAATCTTTAAGCCCAGGATGCTTATGCTGTAGTTAATGATCCTGCTGCCTTAGCTGCTCCCTGAACCCCCGTCTTACAACCTGAGCCTGATGAATGTTGTCGGCCTGATGCCACCAGGGCAGCACCAAATGAAGGGATAGTCCTCATGGTGGTGCGGCGGTGAATCGATGGACCTGTACACAAAGAGCTAACGGTGTGTTGTGTATACGTACAATGCTGCACAACATGGGGCTTTTAGGAAAAGCGCCCGGGGTGAAGCTATAACCAAACAGCACTCACTTAAATGAAAAGAAGGCAATTATAAAGACGGGAGAGAGGAATGTTCGCAGGCGCAGCATTTGTCAGTAAATAGCTGGGTTTTACTGGTAATGAGGTTATTAGATTGGAATCATTAAATGAGTAAACAATAGTTAGATAAATATCCACTGCGGTAAATGTGGTGGGCTGCCTTCCAGCTGAAGTGTTGGAGCCATCAGAGGGGGAATGAAATGCAGATGAGGAGTCCGTCATGGCAACCGCTCATTTAATATCGGGGTTAATACCAGTCTACATACCCCTTCACATCCCCGCGCCAGCAAACAGCTGCATTATGGGAAAATAACACGTTTAACGTACTGCACAAAAATAAATGTTGTTTTTTTGTTTTTTTTTAACCATGGACAGCCGGCTTTCGGCTGCCTTCGTATGAGGAGAACATACTAATGTACACAAGATGTATCTTGTACTTTTTGCCCAGAAGTCGAATCTTGCACTAAAGGTGCCTTAAAAATTCTGTTTGTGATGGAGAACATGCTTAATTACACTACAAATCTCTTGCTTCCTTCCCAGGAGTCACACCCAAGACCTTTTTGCTGTGGTCATGTGACCTCAGCAGTGCATTAAAATCCTGTATTTTTTGGAGAACATACTAATTCGCACACAAATTCTTTGAACCAGGACCCTTGTGTGGTAGTTCATGGTCATGTGATCTCGGATGTGCACTATTGGTATGTTCTCTTCCAAATACATGATAGTAATGCACTTACAGTGCACAACTGAGGTCACATGACCACGACACACAGCTAGGGTCCCGGGTTCAAAGATTTTGTGTGTGAATTGGTATGTTCTCATCCAAATACAGGAACTTAATGCCCTAATTCACACAGCCAGGACCCTTATGCTGTAGGTCATGGTCATGTGACCTTGGATGTGCACTATTGGTATGTTCTCTTCCAAATACAGGATATTTGAGGTCACATGACCATGACCTACAGCATAAAGGTCCTGGGTTCAAAGAGTTTGTGTGTGAATTGGTATGCTCTCCTCCAAATACAGGACCTTAATGCAGTCATTCACACAGCCAGGACCTTTATGCTGTAGGTCATGGTCATGCGACCTCAGCTGTGCACTTTAAGTGCAATAAGTTTGTGTATTTCGTAATAAAGACCCGAGTGTCCCTGTCTCTTATATAAAGGGTTCTTCCTCCTCTTAGAGGAACCACAGTGTTTAATTTGAGCCGTGGCTCGAGGTTGTTCTCCGGGGAGCAAACTCATCAAAACCAACTTCTAGTAGTATTTTTGAAGACACAAGACTGTGAGTGGATTTTTCCGTCCTCAGGGTCAGACGCCGGTCTCCGAGCACAGTGCACATCTTTACACATTACAGAGATTACACACATAAATATGCTTTATCTCTCGAACCCAACACCCAGCGTCTCAGAGGAGATCCGTACGCATCCGGCGCACGGCGTAGGAGCTTATCGTGTGGCGATACTGGGATTAATCGCGTGGAGTAGAGTCAGTCCCGGTTTAATACAGTGGTCTGCGCCATTTAGGAGCGGGGGAGAACGTCTGTGTGTCTCACCTCCATCTGCTCTATCCACCATACAGATGAACTTTGTAGTTCTGTGGTTACAGATTGTAGTCCATTAGGGATGGAACGGTACCCAAGTCCCCGTTCAGGTCACGCCGTGGTTTGGACCTTACGGTTCAGAGCGGTATAGCGGTACAGCGTCCTCCACTACATCATATGAAGCACCTAGTAGATCAATTATCACGTTTAAAAATATTTATATATTCGGCGGCATGGTGGCTTAGTGGTTGGCACGTTCGCCTCTCAGCGCTGGGGATTCCTGGTTCGAATCCCAATCTGTGTGGTGTTTCCATGCTCTCCCCGTGTCTGTGTGGGTTTCCTCCACCAGTCCAAAATAAAAAACCTAGATTCATGGTAACGTGGCTCTAAATTGCCCTGTATATTGTGTGTTTGTGGCTGTGTGGGAGTAAGTGTGCCTAGTGATGGGTTGGTACCTTTTCTTGGTTCTGTCTGCCCGGCGCCTGCGCCCCCTGCGCCCCTCATAAAGGATTTGGCAGAAGATAATGAATGAATATATCTAATTTTGTATTTAAGTTTTTGCGATATTGTGCAATGGCCAGTAAATCATGTACTGTCCCTTTAAGACTGGGTACTTTCCAAAGTTAAAATAAGCCGTAATTCTCCAAAACGTCACATTTGGGGCATTTGGTGCTATAAATGTTGCTAAATTTCCATAAGTTGAAAAGTTTAGAAAGTGTTTAGTAGCATACGAAGAGTTTATACGAGTGTGGGAGGGGCTTATGAAGCCTTAAACATATAAATGATACAATAATAATAATGACGTAGATAACAAAAAGACCAAAAGCATGGTTGGCTAAAGAAATATAGCGCCATCCGCTGGTCCCGACCAGCTCTCCAACACGCCCTGTCTGTTGCCCGCGTTATTCGAGGCGTGTTTATTTATTTATTAATTATTCTCACTTCCCAAGCAGTGAAAGGTCACCGTCAGTACATCCAGGCATCACGTTGCGCCGTGCTGGTCCCGTGCCGGGGCGTGCCTCCGGGGTCGTGGAGGTGCGCGGCTGGGGTGATGCAACTGCGCCGGTTGCTATGGTGAAGAATAGAGTCGGCGGGAAAAGTATAAAGGCAGACGTGCGAATGTAAATGAGTCTCGCCGTCAGAGCGCCACGCCGGTGCATCCGTCTGGCCTCGGCCCGCGTTATGACAGCCTCTCCTGTCTGACGTCTGTCCACCGCCGCGTTAAAAGGCTCATTTTGCCTTCAGCTTAATATCCCCTCTTCCTCACGCTCACCCTGAGGATTGTCATTTTTTTCGCGGAGGGAAACGCAGGAGCCTCATTTTCTTGTTTACTTCCAATGAACTGATGAAAGGTGCCAGAACCAGTGCCGCCGTACCGCCGTGTACCCGCAGCACTGTCTGTTCCTGCTTCAGCTAATAGTTGTTTTGCATACCGCATCTTTTCACCGCGCCGCACGGCCTTCAGTGTGTCAGCCTGCCCTGGACGCCGTAAAGCTTGATGTCAGGTTTAATATTAATGTGCCAGCGCCGGCGTGTGGGTGTGTGTCGGGTTTTTAATCCGGATCCATGGAGCCCGTGTCCTGACGGGTTTGGCGTGTGGGTCGCGTGTCTTGCTTATTCGTTCTGTGGCGCTGACAGAATAAACACTGTCCGTAAACTTAATTCTCTGAAATAAGTTGAGAACTTGAGCGACACTCTGCAACTGAAGCTCCGTGGGTTAGTGACGGTAACCATGCCACTGTTCCAGATTCCCCCCGCTGAGCTGCGTGATGTAAACAAGGAGTATTGAGCCGGGGGGAGGGCACGCAGACAAAGCAATCTGATTGGCTGGGACCTGAAAACACAACAGCCTTGGTTCCTACCGCAGAGGCACAGGGAACACACAGAGCAATAATGGCGCGATGGAGAAACGCACAACCTTATTACTGTTCTATATATAAAGGACACAAATTAAAGGCTGAGCAGCAGCTTATATAAAATTATAAATTACATAAGTACAGCATAAGTTCCTAACTTGTGAATATCAATGGTTGGGATTTGAAACCCCTTGAAATTCCATATTTTGTGGCTTAAAAGACCTTAATTTAGCAACTATGGGACGTGGAATCGGCACTCGCTCAACGGCTGGGATAGGAGCGAGCTTTATTACAGACAGTATTAAACCTCAAACTGCCAACGTTGGATGGAACTCGCCAAACATCGCGCTCCTGTCCCATGGCTTTCTTTGTTCTAAAGGCCGCACACATGAAGGTCGCCGTCACCGTGTGCTTTTCCAACAATATGGACACGTAAAGAAGTTAACGAGAGGTGTTTAAGAGCCCGCTTCCTACCGGTCACAATTCTAAATTCTGATGACTGGCTCAAGTTTTAAAGTAAATGTTGTTATTAAAGTCCGCGCCCCCCACAGTCACTGCAGATTCATCCTCTTTATCTATTTGAAAAATATCTTCTAAATCTGACGAACCGGCGCTGAAAAACTCACTCTGTCATCATCGCCGTTTCATAACGCTGTTATTCTTATATTTCCTGGAATTTCCGTAGCAACCTCCAGCTTTTCCCTCGATTTCCTAGAACTCGTTGATTTTTAAAGAAAACTAAATATGTTTTTATAATTTTATATTCACGTTTACTTTTTAGAAGATGCAATAATGTGAAATCTTCAGGCTACTGTTAGCTTTTAATGAAGTTCTGCTGATCGTTGAAACATTCTACAGTTCGTAACATTGGGGGTCCCTGGTTTCAGGAAGCAGCTTAATTTTGCAGAAGGCTTTTTTGAACCGCAGCTCGATGTCTACAGCTTTAACAGCAGACAGAAATGTAGTGTATAGTATATAGTACAATAAAGCAATGTTCTTTGGGAATAAGGTGCTACACGAAACAACAATCACACAACTCGACCACTCAACATATAGTGAGCGTGGTTAATTAGTCTTCTTTACTCTGTTCTGTAAAGACCAGGACCATGGACAGGGCAGGTATTATTAGGGTGGTGAATTAGTCCACTTTACTCTGTTCTCTAATAACCAGTACCATGGACAGGGCATGTATTATTAGGGTGGTGAATTAGTCCACTTTACTCTGTTCTCTAATAATTAAGACCATGGACAGGGCATGTATTAATAGGGTGGTGGATTAGCCCTCTTTACTCTGTTCTGTACAGATGTTCTTCAGGAATAAGGTGCTACACGAAACAACAATTACACAACTCGACCACATATAGTGCACATGTGCAACAGCTTGAGCAAAACAAAATGACAGTAAAGACAAGAAAACTGAGGTTCAAGTGATGTGTTAAAGGGACAGTGCAGGTGACCCACAGGCGTGTGACCCACAGGGAGCAAAACATGTCTGAGGTTATAGACGTAAACAGTATTGTCTATAAACGTAAAAGAAAAAAGTAGAATATATCGGGGCAGATACACCCAGGACAGGTTGCCAATCCATCGCTGGGTAAACACTAACTCACACAGCCACACACACACATACACATTGTACAGGGAAATTTAGAACATTCCATTTACCTTAAATCCATGTTTTTGGACTGTCGGAGGAAACCGGAGAACCCGGAGGAAACCCACGCGGACACGGGGAAGTCATGGAAACTCTGAGAGAAGAACGTGCTAACCACTAAGCCATCAATCCATCCATTCCACTTCCACTACTAGGGTCAGAGTGGGCTTCCACATGCCCATCCAGGGGAGAACATCTCGGGCGCTGGGCAGATACACCCAGAACAGGGTGCCAAGCTATTGCTGGGCGGGCACTCACTCACACAAACACACTATACGGGGCAATTTACATGGAATCCATGTTTTTGGAATGTGGGAGGAAACCGGAGAATCCGGAGAAAACCCACACAGACACGGGGAGGACATGGAAAGTGCTGGGCCTTCTTGGCTAAGGTGCTTAGCTAAGGGACCAGGTGAACTCAAAGATGCTCTTGACTATCTCCACAGCTGAGCCATTGATGTTCAGTGGAGAGTGATTGGGATTTTTCCATCTCTTTGGCGTTGATGATGATGACTGAAATCATATTTTGGTTCTGGAACTAGTCTGCAGCACTCATTGTGTCCAGGATGTTCATTATAAACTCGTACTGTGGGGGGAGACGAGGATTAAGTGATCCATTGTTTATTAAAGTTGGCGACTCGATTAAGAATATCCTTTTAATCCCGAGAACAGAATAACTAATAAATAATGAACTGATACACGTGTTGCTTTAAAGCTGCACTAATAAGAGCGTGTTGCTCGGCGTGCGGCGTTAATGCTGAGATAATGAGTCGTCTCCCGCTCATTATCTCGCTCCGTTTCTGCGAATCCGTCGATGAGACGGCAGATCCTCCACCCGTCAGCCGCGTGTGTTTAACAATGCCGAATGTGATGGGATTCCCTCCTGCACTCAGGATGGGTGACCTCACGAGACAGGATCTGTATGAAGCGTCTCATGTACGATGAGGTTTTTCCAGCTAAATAAATAAATCAGTTGTGCAGGAAGAGCATCATGGGCAGTTTCTTGCTCACAGAGCCATTCATGTCTTATCTGTCAGATATCTGGTCAAAAATTGGCGGAGTAACATCCCCTTCCCCACCACATAATGGGATACAGTATCTAAATGGAAATGAATTGGTTGATGGAAAGGCTCGTGCTTACATAGAGACACACCATGGACGAGGTGGGTGGCTGATCCTGTGTATAAAATATTGGTTCAATTTGTTCTTTGTATTTGTGCTTTGTTTACTATTTCCATTAATGATAGGGTGCTTTATTTGTTCCCTTTACTCAGTCCTCTGATAATCAGGACCATGGACAGGGCAGGTATTATCAGGGTGGTAGATTTGTCCTCTTTACTCTGTTCTGTAAAGATCAGGACCATGGACAGGGCCTGTATTATTAGGGTGGTGGATTAGTTCTTTTTACTATGTTTTGTAAAGATCAGGACCATGGACAGGACATGTATTATTAGGGTGGTGGATTAGTTCCTTTTTACTCTGTTCTTTGATAATCAGGACCACGGACAAGGCAGGTATTATTAGGGTGGTGAAGTAGTCCACTTTACTCTGTTCTCTAATAATCAGGACCATGGACAGGGCATGTATTATAAGGGTGGTGGATTATTCCTCTTTACTCGTTTCTGTAAAGATTAGGACCATGGACAGGGCAGGTATTATTAGGGTAGTGGATTTGTCCCCTTTACTCTGTTTAAAGGTGGCAACCCTTCTCCTGTCATTGATATACGATTATTATTATTATTACAAATTTCTCTCTTATTTTCACCTGTAAACTAGACGTCTGCCTTACAGAAACGGGTTCCATCTACATCATCATACTTCTTATTATTTTTAAATACATAAAGCACGATGTCTGTAGTAAATTGGCTTACTCACCGGATGTCCAGTGCATTTCATTAATTAACCACAACAAATTAGATGGAAATGAACATCTCATCCGAAATTAAAAGAAGTGTAGGGTCAATAATCAGGGCTGAATCAGGGCTCGCGTGTTCTGCAGATCATCAGGTTTGAGATCTGATTGGACCGTTTGATATCGAGCATGCTGATGAAAGTGTGTTCAGAACGTTGTTAACCCTGTAGGCTGCAGTTTGAAGTGCAGTTTACTGGACCAGCAGCATCTGTGGGTTCGGGGTCATCGTGATGCCGCAGTTTGAATACAGAGCCAATCAGATAGCTGGATTCTGAGGCGAGACACGCGTTTCCTCTTCAAACCCAGCGCTATGTCATTGTAAGAGGCGAATCGCCGATAATCTCTGACATTTGGAAATTGACATTTGCGTGAAAAGTTTCTCTGTCGAGTCGTTTATCTGCTAAGTCCACATTCAGGATGCTATTTTGTAAATAATTATTCAATTAGCCCTCGCATGGATGTGGTGCCTCCTCATTACCCCATAACAGTGGAAGGACGCCACGTTCATCGTTAAGATCCCTGGATTTAATCTCTATTCAGGTTTATTGCACACTGAGCTCGAAAGTTTGAAGTAATCTCATTCGCTTTTAGAGCAAATTCCAGCTTCCAAAGGTATAATCGTTTATTTATCTGTGTTCTCTTCGGATTTAATGAAATAAGATTAATAAGGCGACGCAATTAACCTCAACACACCACAACCTCAAACAGATATACACAGTATACCTGTGGGGGAGAACTTGATAACATGAAAGTTGAAAGGCAGTTGTTTTTGAATGACTGATGGCTTTGAAGGTTATATATTTCAAATGAACAAATAATCAAGAACCTGTTAGATTTTCCAAGAGCATGGTAGGTAATCATGGTGCCAAGTTTCAGACTTGTAGCTACTCACAAAGACCCTGACGTGTCCCTGGTCCCTTTTTGTTCCAAGCATTATTGGTTATGTGTCTGACCACACAAGGCTCTTGTAGATAAATGAACCACACACAAAATCTTGTAGAAAACCTTTACAGGAGAGAGGAACCACAACTTCCATTCCAGATCTATTTAAGTTTTAGCCTCAGGTTCTTGGGAAGACTCTGACGTGACCCCGACGTGACACACAATGATGATCTCAGCGGTCCTCACTACCCACTGCAGGGACTTGCGATCTGATTTGATACAGTGCAGTTCCTGACCCTGAATCCAGAAAGCTCTTGATAGTTCATCTACAGAATGTGGTGAGGATGGGACGTGGATGATTTAGAAGTAGAAATGCTGCTGGACCTTCTTGGCTAAGGTGCTGGTGTTGAGGGACCAGGTGAACTCCAAGGTGCTCTTGATCTCAACAGTCGAGCTGTTGATGTTCAGTGAAGAGTGATTGGGATTTGTCCATCTCTTTGTTCTTCCATTCCAGTTCTTTTTAAGTTTCAGCCTTCTTGGTACTTGGGAAGACTCTGACGTGACCCTCGTCACTGTATTAGTTGCCATTATCAAATGAACCATAAACTGTAGGAGGGTGAGAAGTAATTTGTTTTCTTGAGGATATGGTAGGAAATTACGATGCCAAACATGAGTCTTTTAGGTTTTCAGGAAGTGGGAGAATTAGTGATGACCTAATGAGGGCTGTGGTGTTATGCATATAGATAAGATTCCATTGGGGTTGGGGGGGGGGGGTGTCAGGCCATCAGCATCATGCTTTCTGATTAAACCTTAAAAAGCAGACTGACCATCACTATATGACTGAATAATGATCAACTGATAAATATTATTCCATATATTTTAGTATTTTGTGTCTCTGTGGTGAGGGTGGGTCCTAACCTGAAGGTGTGTTTTTTGTAGTGAAAAGAACCTTTACAACCCATTTATTGTACTAAAGTATGGATACACCCTAAAAAAATGGAAGAGGTTGCTGATATCACCTTACCGTTTGTGGCATATAGGTACATGGGAGGAGGAAAACAATTGAGGCCAGTTGACGCCCATGGCGGCAATCTGCAAAGCTGCCATTTTTGGTTCAATTTAACTTTCTTCAATAGAAAGGGGGTCATTTGACACATTAGTCCCCTTTACTTAGTTCTCAAAAGGTCAGGACCATGGACAGGGCAGGTATATTAGAGTGGATTTGTTCTCTTCACTCTGATTTCTGATAATCAGGACCATGGACAGAGCAGGTGTTAGGGTGCTGGATTAGTCCCCTTTCCTCTGTTCCCTGATAATCAGGAACATGGACAGGGCAGGTATTTTTAGGCAGGTGGATTGGTCCTCTTTGGTCTGTTCTGTAAAGATCAGGGCTATGGGGAGATCAGGTAATATTAGGGTTGTGTATTAGTCCCATTTACTCTGTTCTCTGATAATCGGGACCATCGACAGGCCAGGTATTATTGGGGTTGTGTATTAGTCCCCTTCACTCTGTTCTCTAAAGATCAGGACCACGGACAGGCCAGGTATATTAGAGTAGATTTGTTCTCTTCACTCTGATTTCTGATAATCAGGACCATGGACAGAGCAGGTGTTAGAGTGCTGGATTAGTCCCCTTACCTCTGTTCCCTGATAATCAGGAACATGTACAGGGCAGGTATTTTTAGGCTGGTGGATTGGTCCTCTTTAGTCTGTTCTCTAAAGATCAGGACCATGGACAGAGCAGGGTTTTTTAGGATGCTGGATTAGTCCTTTTTACTCTGTGTTTTGATAATCAGGACCATGGGCTGATCAGGCAATATTAGAGTCGTGGATTAGTCCCCTTTACTCTGTTATGTAAAGATTAGGACCATGGACAGGGCAGGTATACTTTCTTAGAGTGGTGGATTTGTTCTCTTTACTCTGATTTCTGATAATCAGGACCATGGACAGAGCAGGTGTTGTTAGGGTGCTGGATTAGTCCTCTTTCCTCTGTTCCCTGATAATCAGGACCATGGACAGGGCAGGTATTATTGGGGTTGTGTGTTAGTCCCCTTTACTCTGTTCTCTAACGATTAGGACAATGGACAGGGCATGTATTATTAGAGTGCTGGATTTGTTCTTAACACTGTTTTCTGATAATCAGGACCATGGACAGAGCAGGTATTATTAGGGTGGTGGATGATTCTGACATGGTGTGTGTGCGTGTGTGTGTGTGTGTGTGTGTGCGTGTGTGTGCGTGTGTTTGCGTGTGTGCATGTCAGACACAGCAGTGCTGCTGCAGTCATTATCTGCTCAGTGGTTCTGCAGGACTGAGATGTTCCTGATGCGCGGCTGTGTGAGGTGTGTATTCATGAGGACTCGTAAGTTTTATGGGCTTTAATTGATAAAAGTGCTTTTGGAGAGAGAGAGGCGCTCTGTGTTTTGGCCGTGAATCTAAGTGAAGGCAGAGAGAACACAGTGGCGAGGGGAGATTGTTCTGCGATTAGAACATCATTTGAGTGCGTTCCATTTGGACGGAGTTCCACAAAGTTGATTAAAACACACAGCGCTGTGGCGTTTGGAAATGAGGCGCAGTGTTTATCACCTTGTGGACCACGTGGACCATATTCTCAAATATGACAGGTTCCACACTGAAAGGATTTCTTCAAGATTTTGGAGTTTGTGTGGGGGTGGGGTTCATGTTAAGAGGAGCTTTTTGGGGTCAGACACCGAGGTTGGGTAAAAGGACCCGGTTTACAATCTCTGTTTAAAAATTTTGAGTTCAGCACTCAAAGGATGGTCAGGTTCAACAACAAGAAAGTGACCTTCCCTAAACTGTTAGGAGCTGTTTGTTTATAGGACTAAATGGATCCCGGGATTTATAAACTGTGTCCTCTTATTTTAGTCTTTTTTTTAGGATTTTGTTTTTTAATTTTTGATATCTCTATGAGTGTAGAGGTTGTCCTGTACATCTCTGCCAAATTAGAAGTTTGTTAGATGTGTGGAAATGTTCAATTAGAGAAGGGCCCATATTTTGAATTGGGTCCCCTGGTGGGCCCTCCGTGGGAATGTTTTGGAATTTTTTATATCTCTGTGACTGTAGAGGTTCTCCTATATATCTCAAATATATAGTTTGAAGTTTGTGAGGTGAGTGGAAGTACCCAATTTAAACAGGGCCCTTGTTTCAGACTGGGTCCCCTGGTGGCCCCTCGGTGTGATTTTGAAAGTAAAAACTGCTTAGTTGTTCCAAGTGCATGATGGGGAATGATGGTGGTAGTCGGGAAGTGGGAGAATTAGTGAAGAGTGAGTGAGTGAGGGAGAGCTTTTGGTTTTATAGGTATAGATATCTGAGGTATAAACCTTAGAGGAAAAACAACTTTGGTAACCACGGTAACCCAGATCATCCCCTCTGATCGTGTCCATGGCTGTTATCTCTCAGTTCCACTCTTTGTGTCTTCTATAATCATGACTTTATGGATCTTGTATCTGGGACAGAAATAGAGCCTTTCCAAATGGTTTTGCCAACGTATTCAACTACCCATAATGCACTGCTGTGTGTTTGTACCTTAACATACATAATGTTAAAATTCAGTAAATAAAGTCCTTTCTTGACTCTCACTATTGACCAAAAGTTTACTGATTGTAACGCAGACCGCCGTGTGGAACCATTACGCTCTTACGCCCAAAGCTCGGCGTGTTGTGCGCTTTTCGTAATGATGGTACGGAGTCTCGCGGCCGTATGAATGAGTTCTC
Source organism: Xyliphius kryptos (assembly GCA_025769995.1). Lineage (NCBI taxonomy): Eukaryota > Metazoa > Chordata > Actinopteri > Siluriformes > Aspredinidae > Xyliphius > Xyliphius kryptos. Next base: position 8,389 of record JAOUQT010324371.1, on the reverse strand, counting down.
TGCTGTGAGTAATGACTCTTGGGAAATTCCTGCATGTCAGGGATGATGGGTCGGTTTGAACGCCGCGGTTTATATGAAAGCCACTCAGACATGGCACCAGGGAGTCGCCTCGTAACGCGGCGCGTGATTTTCATGTTGTTGGTTTTGTCAATTTTAAAATTAATAACAACGAGCAACTCCGTACTCATTACTCTGTTGACTGGATTAATTACGGTGCGTCGTAGCTCAGACTTGTAGTCGTTTATAAGCGCTGTATTACTGCTGGGTGAGGAAGCGTGTTGGATACGAGCGCTGTGCGACCGAAAGTGTTTATCATCTTCTTTATTGACTTCAAAATCCTTCGGGCGAGATTATATGCCATCTATGAAAACCTGACCATAGGGGGTGTATCTGTGCCAGTCATGAACCGGGATCAAGTGGGAGGTGGGTGTCAGGAAGGGCATTGTGTGACACGGGGTGGGATTATGAAAGGCAGGTTCGGGAAGGAAGAATTATGGAGGGGTGATCATGGAAAGTGGGATTAGGCAGGCCGAATTAGGAAAGGTGGAATTACAGATAGAAGGATTATGGAAAGCAGGTTTAGGAAGGCAGGATTAGAGAGGAAGGATTAAGGAGGGGTGATTACAAAAAGCGAGATTAGGTGGCAGAATTAGGGAGGTTAGATTATGGAAAGTGGGATTGGGGAGGTGGTATTAGGAAAGTGGGACTACAGAAAGTGGGATTAGGCAGGCAGAATTAGGAAAGGTGTGGATTAGTGTAGAGGGAATTAGGGAGACGGGATTACAGAAAGAGGAATTATGGAGGCAGAATTAGAAAAGTGGGATACTGTGAGGCAGGATTAGGGAGGGGGGATTACAAAAAGCAAGATTAGGGAGGGGACATTATGGAAAGTGGGATCGGGGAGGTGGTATTAGGAGGGTGGAGCTACAGAAAGTGGCATTAGGAAGGCAGAATTAGGAAAGTGGGATTATGTGGGGCAGGATTAGGGAGGGGGGATTACAAAAAGTGAGATTAGGGAGGGGACATTATGGAAAGTGGGATCGGGGAGGTGGTATTAGGAGGGTGGAGCTACAGAAAGTGGGATTATGCAGGCAGAATTAGTGTAGGTGGGATTAGGGAGGCGGGATTAGGTGGGATAATGTTAAGTGGGTTTAGGAAGGCAGAATTAGAGAGGAAGGATTAGGGAGGTGGTATATTAAAGGCATGATTAGGAAGGCATGATTAAAAAAGTGAAATTAGGGAGGTGGAATTATGGAATGTGAGATTAGGGAGGCAGGATTGGGAAAGTGAGGTTGGGGAAGTGGGATTAGGAAAGTGGGATTACAGTAAGTGGAATTAGGCAGGCAGAATTCGGGAGGCGGGATTCTGAAAATGATTCTGAAAGGAGGGATTAATACATTTGGTGGGATTGGGCATGTGGAGAGGAGGTTGTATGGATGCGGTTCGAGGTGAGGGGTGAGGATGTTCAGGACGAGGTGAGATGGAGAATATCAATCCGATATGTCGCCCCCTAATGGAAACAGCTGATGGCCGATATGTGGTCCACCTGGACTCCGAGAGAGAAAAGAGAGAGAGTTAACATGAACACGTCACCTGATCCCCCGACTCCGCCCCTCATAGCAGGTTGAGCAGGTCCCCACAGAGTTTGCGGTTCCTTTCTAAATCCTTCCAGAATTTTCATTTAGGAGACAAACTACGATAAAACGTTTGACACTCTGACGGCGCAAAAACTACAGCGGCTTTAAAGCTAAAGCTTCTCGTCTGACCACCTCGCTTCCCACCGTGGCGGCGTGGAGGTGATGTAACTGCTAACAATCAGGACCATATGTGAAGTGCTGTATTCAGGGTTCCACTCGAACCGTACTTAAAAGCATTTTCAGTTTTATTATCTGTATGGAGAACCGAACGAGAACCCCGTGGGTGTTCCATTTACATCGTGGTCACTAAACAACCTGCGAACGTCTGTAGAAAAAATCGGACTCACAGCTCGGAGAGCAAACGGGGGGTAAACCCAACACCTGCCTTACTGGTGGATTTGTTAATTCTGGTTTAAACAAGTCGGATTTACATTATCCATTTTAGAAGTGGAAGACAGTTAATCAGTTTATATGACTAAAAGTGTGTTGGAACCTTGTGATGACCGTATATACGCTCTCATGATCCAATCTCCTGCACCTGGTCCAATCTCATGATTTCATGTACCTGGTCCAATCTCATGCACCTGGTCCAATCTCATGCACCTGGTCCAATCTCATCTACCTGGTTCAATCTCATGATCTCATGTACCTTGTCCAATCTCATGCACCTGGTCCAATCTCATGCACCTGGTTCAATCTCATGATCTCATGTACCTGGTCCGATCTCATGCACCTGGTCCGATCTCATGCACCTGGTCCGATCTCATGCACCTGGTCCAATCTCATGATCTCATGCACCTGGTCCAATCTCATGATCTCATGCACCTGGTCCAATCTCATGCACCTGGTCCAATCTCATGATCTCATGTACCTGGTCCAATCTCATGCACCTGGTCCAATCTCATGCACCTGGTCTAATCTCATGATCTCATGCACCTGGTCCAATCTCATGCACCTGGTCCAATCTCATGCACCTGGTCCAATCTCATGATCTTATGCACCTGGTCCAATCTCATGATCTTGATCTCATGCGCCTGGTCCAATCTCATGATCTTATGCACCTGGTCCAATCTCATGATCTTGATCTCATGCGCCTGGCCCAATCTCATGATCTCATGTACCTGGTCCAATCTCATGCGCATGGTTCCAAACTCATGCACCTGTTTCCAATCTTATGAAGATCATAGAGACTAAATGGCTGGGTCCTCACAAGTTTCTGGATACTTCGGAACGTAAGGAGGTGTGAGCAGGAGGTGCTGTGTTGCCGGGAGACGCGTCTCTGAAAACGACTGTTTTGTGTTTTTCGCTTTTGTTTCGTCTCACTGAGTGACTGCGTTCTTTGTGATCTCCAGCGATGGAGCCTACACACGAGTACAGCGCCAGTCTGACAGCTCCATTCATCACCGAGTCCATTGTGGGACGCGCCGTACAGCGCCGGAGCCTAAAGATGAGCTCCGGCTGTCCGTCTATTGTATCTGCGCCTCGGCCCGCTCGTGAGTCCTGTGAGCAGTGATAGACCGAAATCAAACGCTGCCCCTGGCATGTTCTCCCTGCTACTGGAGCAGGTTTTAAAAATGAAAAAAAAAATAAAAGATGTTTCTTAAATAGTGATCCAGCTGAGGACGGAGGAAAAGACATAAAATGCAGAGCGGTTATCTTTCCTTGTGGGGAGGTACGTGGAATGAGATGCCACATGATGACATCATCAAGTCGTAGCTAAACGGGGGTGAGCTCGTTAATCTGGAGTCAAAGAGCCTGCAGATTAAATTCAAAGGTATTAGAACTTGGGCATGATCGGTGGGACTGGCATACACGTCTTTTCTCGGGAGATTTGGTCGGAGGGACGACCTCATTGGCTGTGGTGTCATGTTGCATTATGTGCCCCCCCCCCCCCCTCCTTTGCGGCCGGACGCAAGATGCAACTCAATCTTAAGATAATATAGATATACCCATATATACAACAAATAGGAGAACACAAAGGGTGCCGGGTCAAGTCAAACCTCGTGGTCCGGGGACGGCCTCACGTACTGCACCTAGTCCGATCTCATATACAGAGTCTGTCCTCGGGTGCCGGGGCCCATCTCATGCGCCGGGGCCCAGCTCATGCGCCGGGTCAAACCTTGTGCGCCAGGAACGACCTCATATAGTGAGTCTGACCTTGTGCTCCAGGGCCAATCTCGTACACCGGGGCCCATCTTATATGCCGGGTCAAACCTCGTGCCCCGAGGACGACCTCGCGCACCGCATCTGGTCCGATTCCCTGTACACAAAAGTGTGTTTCCTCTGGAGATCTGATTTTGACGGCTTTGTAACCTGCTACTGGAAACCCAAACACGAGGCTCAGTGTGACGGAATGTGTTTCGAGTCCGGCTGGGGTGTGGACTCACACGGATGCGTTTCCTTTCCGTTTCACCCTCCGGGGTTCTAAAGTATCTCATAGACGACTGACAGTCGAGTAAACCTCTCTCTCCTCGCTCACCGAGCTCCGTCCCGGACAGCGGCTGTGTATAGTCCGTCACGTGAATCATATGAGTGTGAGTGTGTCTTTTTTTCTTGCAGGGAGAGCGCGGGGATGTTGTCATGCGACAGCTTAAGCGTGCTGATCATACCCCCCACCCCCCACCCCCAAACTCAGAAAGCCTCTTCTCCGAGGACGAAGGGACTCCGCTATTGTTGCCCGACATCAAAGTGGCTCTCGGTTGCGTCTCTCCGCGTCTCGAGTCCCTTTTCTTGCTGGCGTACGATATTAGAATGCCATCAAATGCTCGCAGCCTGGCTTTGAAACACGCCGCACCATTTGCCTTACGATTTGCATGCTGCGGCGGGGGCCGCGCTCGCGCTATTGAAAGGAATCTAAAAGGTTGTAATGGAAAAGGAGACGAACACGTCCCTCATGCTTAAGGGATTTATTAAAGACACAGAATCTGCCGAGTCGCTGCTGATAAACAAAGTCAGACGTCTGGCTTCACGTGGCATTTACTTGGCGTGTCCCGGTTGTGGGAGTCCGGTTGGTGGGCTGGTTCATGGCACCAAACTCACCCAACCAGAATAACCCCGGTGGAAGAGAAAGGGGTGGTAACGCGGTGGGACACGGTTGAGAACCGGAGTCAGGATTTCTCACCATCAGGATCGGCTTCATTAACACAGTTTTGGACCAATTGCAGAGGTCTGATTGTGGAATTTGGGAGACCGGCAAGAAGAGCTTGAGGGCCTGGACCAGCAGCTGAGGAACCTGTTCTGTTAGGAAAGCTTTGATGTTCCTGGTGTTCTACAGAATGAATCTGCAGGAATGGGTGGTTTTCGTGACCTGATCTGTTTTAGATGATCCTCAATTGAAAAACCAAGATTACGGAGCGAGTCAGTTGGGTTTATGCCGTCATTTCAGATGAGAGATTAGATTATGTACGGTGTCCTTGAGTGACAGAAAGGTGCCTATGAAATAAAATGTTTTATTATTATTAGATCTGATTAGAGATGTTCTAAGCATCTAGATCTCAGATCCCAGGATGTGGAACCTCATTATGAGCTGACTGCGCACGCTGCCCTTCCCCTGACCCTCCACGTCGGCATGTGCTTGTGTGTGTTGGTCAGAATCCGAAATGACAGCATAAACCCACGGGGTAGAGAGGCGCTCAAAAATAATCACAGCAAAGACAAGGGACTATCCCGGTGAGAGCTAAATCGAGCGTGAAATAGAGCGTGTTTTCGCTTCTATGGATGTAGCTCTCTCTTTGTGCGCCTCCATCAGACGCTCATGAGCTTCAAAGGGCAGGCGCTGATATACGAGGTGTGTGACTGGACCGTATGTTGGCCGAGCTTCCTCCCTCGGCCCGCCGTCCTCTCGCTGTCCCATCAGCGCGTTATTTATGGCGCCTCAGTTCACGAGAGGCCATAACGCTTCATTTCCCATCGCTCGTTCTCCTCACAGGAATAGCGCGCCCATATAAACCTGCGCTTTTATTGCTCTCTGGAAATTGTAAGGCTTGTTTTTTTGTGTGTGCGCCAGTGTCTGGCTGTTAAAAGACTTACTACAGCGGTTTTCGGGCCGTCCTCACAGCATTGCTCGCTATAACGGCGTCGTATTGTTCTGGGGTTCTGTGTGCGTTTGCCAACGGAGGGAAATAAAAACACACAACTTAGTAATGGAATCTGGATTGCATTAGACCAAAGGATCACGCCGACGTTACAACCCAATAACAGTGGGTACTGAATGTTCTGCACGTCCCTTACTTACCATACAGATGAAGTTTGTAGTTCCACAATTACATTTTGTAGTTAATCTGTTTCTCAACATGCCCTCTTGGCCCCCTTTAACCTGTTCTCTGATGATCAGGACCATGGACAGAGCAAGTTTTATTGATTGTCATTGACACTACTGGGTGGCACGGTGGCTTAGTGGTTAGCATGTTCGCCTCTCAGCGTTGGGGATTCCCGGTTCAAATCCCAATCTGGGTGGAGTTTCCATGTCCTCCCCGTGTCTGCGTAGGTTTCCTCCAAGTACTCCGGTTCCCTTCCACATCCTAAAAACATGGATGCAAGGTAAATTGAGTGCTCTATATTTCCCTGTTTAGTATGTGTGTGCCCAGCGATGGATTGGCACCCTGTCCTGGGTGTATCTGCCCTGGATGGGCATGGGGAGCCCCCCCCCCTCATAAATGAATAAGCGGAAGATAATGACAGAATTGCCGATACTAATAATACCAGCTCTATCCATGGTCCTGATCATCAGAGAACAGACTAAAGAGGACTAATAGAGTCTGTAGAAAACAGATGAACTACAGATTGGAATTGTGGAACTACAAAGTCTGGGGAAAAAAAGTACTAGGTCATAGGTACACTTCAACGATGAAAGACAAAATTAGAAGAAAAAAAAAATCCAGGAAAGTATTTGGTCACCCATAAACTAGAAAGACCTCTGGCTCTTACAGAACTGTAACTTCATATTTGAGAAGCTCTTCTGTCCTCCACTTGTCATCTGTTTGTCCTCGTTATCTGTATAAAGGACTCTTGTCCAGAGCCTTAATCAATCAGAACCCAAACTCAACCATGGACCAAACCAAAGAGCTTTCAGGAAGAAAACTGTAGAGCTGTGTGAGCAACTGGCAAAAATGGAAGATATACAAGACCATTGATGATTTCCCTCCATCTGGGGACAAGATCTCATTCCGTGAGGTAAAAAAAAACATGCGAATGGTGAGCAACAATCCCAGAAATACACGGAGGAACCTGATGAACGACCTGCAGAGAGTTGGGACCAAAGTAACAAAGGCTACCATCAGTACCACACTACGGCCAGAGGGACTCCCATACTACAGTGCCAGGCGTGTCCCCCTGCTTAAGCCAGGACATGTGCAGACCTGTCTAAATTTTGCAGAGAGCATTTGAATGATCCAGAAGCAGATTGGGAAAGCATCCTGTAGTCAGATGAAACCAAAATCCAACTATTTGGGAAAAACTCAACTCGTTGAGTTTGGAGGAATAAGAATGCCGCAACAGCATACCTACTGTGAAGCATGGGGATGGAAACATCATGCTTTGGGGCTGTTTTTCTGCAAACAAGACAACTGATCTGTGTTAAGGGAAGAATGAACGGGGCGTGTAAGCCGAAACCTTCTTCCTTCAGTAAGAGCATTGAAGATAGAGCGAGGCTGGGTCTTCCATCAGGACAACGATCCCAAACACACCGCTCAGCGATAAAGTAGTGGCAAAGCACTTCAAGCTCCTGGAGTGGCTTAGCCTGTTTCCAGACCTCAACCCCTTAGAAAATT
>JAOUQT010324328.1:0-13903 GCA_025769995.1 Xyliphius kryptos | reverse complement strand
GTGTGTGTGTGTGTGTGTGTGTGTGTGTGTGTGTGTGTGTGTGTGTGTGTGTGTGTGTGTGTGTGTGCGTGTGTGTCAGTTTGTGTATGAGAGTCTGCGTGTGTAAAGGTTTGTGTGGGTGTGTGTGTGTGTCAGTCTGTGTATGTATATATGTGTGTGAGAATTTGTGTGTGTATGAGAGCCTGTGTATGTAAAGGTTTGTGTGTGTGTGTGTGTGTGTCTGTGTGTGTGTGTCAGTCTGTGTATGTATAAATGTGTGTGAGAATTTGTGTGTGTGTGTATGAGAGTCTGCGTGTGTTAAGGTGTGTGTGTGTGTGTGTGTGTGTCAGGTGTGTGTGTTTATGTTGGTAATGGGTGTCTCAGTGTCCTGTGTAGAATTGACGTTCACCTCAACAGAACTTCAAAGCGAAATACTGATGTTGACAAAACCAGAGAACAATCTAACACCATAAGGTGGATAAATATAGGTGTGAACATGATGTGTGATTGTTCCAGTCTGCTGAAGGCTGATCTGTCACTCTCATATCTCTAACACACTGAAGCTCGTCTTTAAACACACAGCTGTTCTAAAAACTAAAGCAAAACCGTTTGCTTTGATCTCATCTGATTCCACACCGTGTGTTGAGGTTCTGGTCTGGAAGCATTCAGCTGATTTCAGGCTCTTATAGAACATCGGTGCTTATAGAACATCCTGGCTCTACTTCACCTGACTGAAATCAGAGAAAATGGTGAAGGACTGCTTGACAAAACTTCTATTTGATGATTTAAGATCCATTCTTTTCCATGAACTCAGATTTAAAACCACGTGTTCTCTGTTCTCTGTTCCGTCCCTCTGTACCTGTCATGCTTTTGTTCATCCTGACTCTCCAAGGGTGGTTTCCTCTTTTTGCTCTTTGCTTATTTAAGACATGCTTCTGATATTCTTTTTATTATTTTGGTGATGTTTTTCTTTAGAATTGGTTTTGTTGTGCTGTAAATAAAATCTCAGTTTGCTTACATCATGGTTACATCTCTTACATTCTACACAGCTGCCTAAGAGTTTGTGTTTCATCAATATAAACGACTTCTACAGGATCCACAATCCTCCGTGTTTCTAATTCCTCAGACTTTTCTGTCCAACAAGTGATGGATTATGATTCTGGACAAAGTACAGACACACTGCTCACTCACCGAATTCAGGTGGTTCATTCAGTCCGATTGCCACTGGTGTAGAAGATCAAATACACTGCCATGTAATTTGAATCGTTGATATTTAGAAATTGATTCGATTCATGGGCGGCATGGTGGCTGAGTGGTTAGCACATTCGCCTCTCAGCCTCCTATCTGGGTGGAGTTAGTATGTTCTTCGGTTTCCTCCCACATTCCAAAAACATGAAGGTAAATTGAATGTTCTAAATTGCCCTGTATAGTGTGTGTGTGTGTGTGTGACTGTGTGAGTGAGTGTGTACCCAGCGATGGATTGGCGCCCTGTGATGGGTGTATCTGTCCAGCGCCCGAGACGTTCTCCCCTGGATGGGCATGGGGAACCGCCCTGCAACCCTCATAAAGGAATAAGCGGAAGATAATGAATGAATTATTAGAACGTCTGCCTCTCAGTGCTGGGGATCAGGGTTTGTATCCTGATCTTCGTGGTATTTCCATGTTCTTTTCGTATCAGGTTTCTCAGAGTTCTCCAGGTTCCTCTCACAGTCTAAATGCATGGACTCAATGTAAAGTGGCTGCTCTAAATTTCCCCTATATAGTACATGTTTGTGTGTGTGAGTGAGTGTGAGCCCAGAGATGTTTTGGCGCCCTGTCCAGCGCCTGAAATTTTCTTGGACATGGAGAAACCCCTGCGACCCTAGAAGAGTATTAAGCGGAAGATAATAAATGTCCTACTGAGGGGTTTGGATCATACAGGCATAGTCCTGCTGAAACACACGAGTTCTGGGAAAGAAAGTCGTCTTAGTTGGTTAGATAAACCTTCCGATTTCTGACACCGACACAAGCAGATCACTTGGACTCACTTGTTTTTAGCAGCTGAAACTCTTACCTTAGAGACAGTTATGGACTTCTTGAAGTCCCGCCCACCAGCTATTCTGAAGCCCCAAGGAGACGGACCCGTCAGGTTCACAGAGAAAGCCATGATGTTATCGCAGGCAGTACACAAGTCCAGGAGCTTTTAGCGTTCTGTAAAATAATAGGGGATTTTTATATGAACAAGTCAGTGACGGCTTGAGCAATCAGAATACTGATGTTCTAGTTTCATTTCCAAACCACTCACATGAGAACGGACAAAAACATAGACATATTACACATAATGTAAAGTTTTATTACAAAATCTCGGGTTCTGACTGCTGTACACAAGATCGAATCAGCTGTTTAGGACTCGCTACTCTGAGGCGGCTCAATATGTTGCTAATCTTTGTATCAGAACGCCCACCGACGAAAAACCACACCGAGCCGAACCCGAAGAACACTGTCACTCACTGCAACTGCGGGGGTGGTTTGTTCAGAGCCACAATGGCGCCCCATAAGCTCTTGGTTGCAAAGAAGGCTATGCTTATTGAAGCAAACTGTGGTGAAAATATCAGAGGCATGACAACTCTGGCTGTGAAGGAATGTATGGTTGTGGTTCTGGTGTCAGAGAGCAGGAAGCATCAAAGAGACGGATCTCTAAATAAAATGTTAAAGATTTGACTTGGTGGGGGACCCATCACACCATGTGGCCCTATGCTTATTGCCATCTCATGTGGCTTTAGCAAAATTTTGGATGTCAAAAGATTCATTATGTTGGTGTTACAGATTGCTACAGTTCCCCTGACCAATATTGCGGCCACTCCTGTGAACAGCAGCTTTAATTGTTCAACAACATTTTAATATATTACTCACTCGAAAGCAAAAAGAACCCAATAATGTGCATGTGCAAGTCTTAACACATCTAAATATACACATATATAGCCAAAAGTGTGTGTGTGTGTATGTGTGTGTGTGTTTCTTATACCATACCAGGACCTTAGACATACTTACTCTTTGGGAACCTGTGGAGGGTTATATACTCTTTACAACCAACAAGAAGGGGCTCAAGGGGCTTTATTTAGACTCTTTGTAGTGACCAGTCAACCATGCACTCAGCAGCTTGATTTAGGGGGTGTCTTTGCTGTCATGGCAACATGACCACACGCTTTGTTTTGGGCGTCAAAGGCAATAAACCAATCAGAGGGTCACTTACCATTCCCTTTAAGAGCCGACTCTGACTGGGAGTTGCTCTTTCAACAGCGCTATGCGACCAATTACACATTCATTAGCATTTTTTTAGCATTTGCAGAGATCGTCTTCACAAGCCAAGCCCTTTTGGTCAAAGGAACGATGAAGATTTAGGATTCTACCAATCTACCATCAATAGTCTAGTAATTTAACCACAGATTCAACGTCGCCTTTGTTTTCAAGCCACATATATCCGGCTCAGAAATCCGGTAGTCCACCATTTTTACATTTAGAACGATCTCTTCACAAACATGACTGCGGAAAGGCTCTTGGGGTTGGAACGGCATTACTATGTGTGCATTTAAAATCAAAATAATGGTGCTCGGCCGTGTTTTTGTTATTTTTCCCCTGGAACCCTGTCCAATACTTCCACCACAATCTATCCACAGAATTCCTTGTAAAAGCAAATAATAGTCCCTCAACCAGTCCCAACTCATATTTGAGGCCGGGAAAAATACAGCGTTTCAGCAGGCTGTCAAAATAAAGAACACAATCTTACAACCAGAACGTTGAATTCTACCACAGGACGTCTTACAGGTAGAACACTTTGGAGGAAAAACCCAACTACTGTTCTGCCGTCTCAGGGACATCACAGACTGAGGTTATGGTTGACAACTTCCTGTGTCATGAGTAGATTTGTGTATCTCGACAATCCAGAACGAATGAGCCATCAAGGTTAAACCACTGTTGATATTATGGTGATCTAATCAATTATCAGTTAAACTCTGAAGCAGACACACAGCTTGTATCAGACAACTAAACAAGGTCGTTTGTTAAATCTATGGAGAATTTTTATATGAGGAATTCTATATTCATTTCATTTTAGGCTACGTGACCATGTGTTCCATCAAGCCTTAAGACATTAGAACTGGGATCTCGCAAATAAGATACAGGAGGTGCATCATTCCCGGAATGGGGAGAGGTTTGGGCGACTCAAATATTTGGTTCAAGGTGGTCATGATTCCGTCGTTGCTATGAGACAGTTATTTGGTGGAGAAATAAGCTCCTACCCATGTGGTGCCCATGCCAGGGCACTGTCTACTGTTGTAACCTAGGTAGCCAAAGGAGAGGTTACGTTAGGTGGAAATTAAACACACTTTCCTACATGGTTGCCCTTTGATGTTACCATACCGTACTTAAGAAACAATACTAGGCTTTTCAAAAAGATTCATGAACAAATATTAAATTCCAACTCAGGAAGTACAATTTCTGCCAATACCTCTTAAAAGTATTTCTAATTCTGAATTAAGATAACATAATTCAGATTGGGGCGGCACGGTGGCTTCGTGGTTAGCCCGTTTTCCTCTCAGTGCTGGGGTTTCCCGGGTCGAATCCCAATCTGGGTGGAGTTTCCATGTCCTCCCCGTGTTCGCGTGGGTTTTCTCCGGGTTCTCCGGTTTCCCAGCACACTCCAAAAATATGGATTCCAGGTAATTTGAATGCTCTAAATTGCCTTGTATAGTATATGTTTGTGTGAGTGAGTGTGTACCCAGCGATGGATTGGCGCCCTGTCCTGAGTGTGTCTACCCAGCACGAAGGTGTTCTCCCCTGGATGGGCATGGGGAACCCCACCGTGACCCTAGTAGAGGAATAAGCGGAAGATAATGGATGGATAATTCAAATTGAATCCATTTGCAGGTGTCCGTACCCAAAGCAACTTATTTAGCAGTCAACCGCGCACCCTACAGCTTGATTTAGGGAAGGTTGGGGTGTCCTTGCTATCGTGACAATGGCAAAAGTATGCCTTGCGAGACTTAAAAGGCATGTAATAATTCTCTTAGTTATTCTTAGATGCGTTTTGGGCTTAAAGCGCAGTAAACCAATCAGCGTGTCACTTGTCGTTCCCTTTAAGAACCAGGTGGCACTTTGACTTTGGCAGATTGCTAGTTTAGCGGTGCAGCTACCTGGACTCAATTTACTGGGCCATGAGGTACTCCTTTTGTTTCGCCTCCAAATATGTTCACGAGCTATTTGAATGACGCAGGCAGAAGGCGTGACAATAGACTTCTTGCGGGGTGTAAGTTAGCAATAAGCTAATGCGACGCCGCTTGTGCAGGGTGTAACCCGGAACCCATAAAGCAGGAGATTCGTAATATACCAATATCTAAAGGCCTGAACAAAACACATGTGCTCTTACAATGTGTTCCAAGGTCTGAACTGATCTTAGACCAGAGGAAAGATTAAGTTTATTAGCTCAATGAAATTCAATTTCAGAACAAAAACATGCTCTTGAAGCGGCTTCGCTCCGCTGCACACACTGATGGATTGGATTATAGTTACAGCGCATTTCACCTTACATTAAACACGTCAAGCTGAAACAAAAGCACGACAGAAAAAAAAAACAACTGAAGCCCAGAAGCAAAGTGGCTGCTGAATTATTAAGTATCTGATAAAATGACAGATTAATAAACAAGGCGAATACAATAGTGTCGCTTTGTTTGACAAACGACCGTACGGAACATTTAATACTCTGCACGACACACTGAGAAACAGGACATATAGAGCCAAGAAATCCTTAACTCGAGCACGTCCCACTACTGTACTATAAAGATAGTGGAACGTCCTGTACCATCCAGACGTATCTCCAACTGTCCTTCACTTTGAGTTCTTATCATCTCAATGTTACTTACTTGCCCAGGAAGGACTAATGATTTGAGTTGTGATTTTATGTGAAATTTTAAGTGCAAAACAACAATTACAACCATCCATCCAGTATCTTCTGCTTATTCCTCTACTAGGGTCTCGGTGTGGGGTTCCCCATGCCCATCCAGGGGAGAACGTCTCGCTGGGCAGATACACCCAGGACAGGACGCCAATCCATCGCTGGGCACACCCTTACACAGCCACACTATACAGGGAAATTTAGAGCATTCAATTTTCCTTGAATCCATGTTTTTGGAATGTGGGAGGAAACCGGAGAACCCGGAGAAAACCCACGCAGACACAGGGAGGACATGGAAACTTCACCCAGATCGGGATTCGAACCGGGAATCCCCAGCACTGAGAGGATAACGTGCTAACCACCAAGCCACCCACTATTATAACCAACCGTCCCATTATCATCCATGGGGTTTCCCATTCCCATCCAGGGGAGAACATCTCGGGCGCTGGAAAGATACATCCACGGGCACACACTCCCTCACACAAACACACATGATACGGGGGATCTTAGTGCATTCAATTTACCTGGAATCCATGTTTTTGGACTGTGGGAGGATACCAGAGAACATGGAGGAAACCCACACGGACATGGGGAGGACATGGAAAGTCCACCCAGATCGTGCTAACCACCAAGCCACCATGTATTCTGACACTCAAATTTGGATAAAAGCGTCTACTAAACGACCTCATGTAACACTCGTTTAATTGTGTTATGTTGATGGGACCAAATCAGTTCATCCAGACCCAACCATGGCTGAACCTTTTGCCCCCAAATACTTTACCAACTGTATGAGAACCATCAGCAAACGGTACTTTTGACCACATTGTGTAACACCACACTTTAAATACAGCCACAGTCTCAGTCATACGCATCAGAGGATTTGAAGGGAAAACAACAGTTAAGTAAGGAGGCAGACCGGCAGTGCTGACTAGCTGAGTTTGAGATTGCAGACGCAACACGAGACAAGAAAACTAAAAAACAAACATGAAAAGCAATCAGACTGAGTGGACAAGTGTAGTACCAGAAAAGAAAATAGAAGTTACGTTAGGGTTTATTTTATCCATGTAGCATTGGGCTGCTCCCACAAAAACCTAAAGCTAAACCTAACCAAAAGTACAGGGATCAACTAAACCCCCTTCAACCAATTTGGTCGTATGAAACTATTACAGGAACTGAAGTGGGAGGCTGTGTTACAATCCAACATTTTAATCATGACTTACCACATGACTATACTTAAACCAAAATAGCAGCGACCTACTTAAATGAGACCATAACACAACCACGTTTAATCACTTGGGGATGAAAAGTATATTTTATTAAACAGCGTTTCAGGAAAATACATCAAGATGGATTTTGTAGTCAATTACAAATTGTAGTCCATCTGTTTCTCTACATACTTTGTTAGACCCTGTTATGAGTTTTTCCTAAACAATTAGGACCGCCACAGAGTAGATGCAATTTGCGAGACTCTCCGCGCCCCAGCGGCACCAACACCAAGTGTGGCATGTGCCACTGCAGCCACTGGACATTTGAAACACCTTAGTCATCATCTTCTGCTTAATCCTCTACTTGGTCCCCATCCTTGGGAGAACTTTTGGGTGCTGGACAGATACACCAAGGACAGGATGGCAATCCATGGGCCCACACACGCTCACTCACTCACTCACTCACTCACTCACTCACTCACTCACTCACTCACTCACACACACACACACACACACACACACACTGTACTGGACAATTTAGTGCAAAAGGTATTAGGACACAGTGGCTTAGTGGTTAGCATGTTCGCCTCTCAGCGTTGGGGATTCCCGATTTGAGTCCCAATCCGGGTGGAGTTTCCATGTCCTCCCCGTGTCTGTGTGGGTTTCCTCTGGGTTCTCCAGTTTCCTCCCACATTCAAGGTTTAATTGAATGCTCTAAATTGCCCCGTATAGTGTGGATGTGTGTTAGTGTGTGCCCAGTAATTTTTGGCATCCTCAAGTCTTTGTTTTGTACACGCGTCAATACCTTTCTTTACATTAACAATTTAATCATTTCCTTTTTCGTCACAATGGAACTTTATAGTGGACGGCAACTTCCTGTATATGTGGCTAATTTTAGCGATCTTAATGGCGCGCTCGTTTTTAAAAATAATTTCCTTTTTCAACTCCATCATGTGGCGGCACGGTGGCTCAGTGGTTAGCACGTTCGCCTCTTAGCGCTGGGGATTCCTGGTTCGAATCCCAATCTGGTTGGCGTTTCCATGTTCTTCCCGTGTCTGCGTGGGTTTCCTCCGGGTTCTCCGGTTTTCTCCCACATCCCAAAAACATGAAGGAAAATTGAATGCTCTAAATTGCCCTGTATAGTGTGAGTGTGTGCCCAGCGATGGTTTGACGCCCTGTCCTGGGTGTATCTGCCCGAGACGTTCTCCCCTGGATGGGCATGGGCAACCACCCTCCCCCTCATAAAGGAATAAGAAGAAGATAATGAATGAACTCTATCATGTTTCTGCTGTTTTTTTTTTTGATTGGCTGCTGGAGTTAAAAACTTTTTTTAGTGCCATGATGGAGCTAAAGGTTCAGCGTTCACTTTACTTTTTACTTAACAAGGCAAACTTAATGGGGGCAATGAGATCTGTGCACATCAGGTGATCATGTCAAAGAAATCCGAAGCAATCGGTCAAAACGGACACACAATTTTTGCTGAGTAAATAGATGAACACCGAATCCACTGATCTGCGAAGCGTATATCAAAAACAGAGGTTCCACAAAAATTTAAAACCGATTCATTTCATTGAAAAATCTCTGAATGTACACTTTCATTTAAGCCGTGTGAATAAAAACTGTAATCAGAGGATAAGGGTTTTTTTTGTCTTGTTTTTGTTTTTTTTTGTTTTTATAAATTGCTGGTAAATAAATTGTAATTATTAACACACATGCAGGTGAAGGTGATCATTTGTGTCCTGACATTTCACAACCTTTTGTCCACCTCACATTTACCGGTGCGGTTATCTTTTTCCGTCCGGAAACATAAAAGTCTTTTAAGGGCTGTGAGAGGAAAATAAAAAATGTCAATGTCCTTTTTTCGTAATGAAATTGCCTGTCCGCGCTTCTCACTTGATATGTCTATTTATTTATTTCCTTTAATGCTCATGTCTTATCTCCTCTGTCCTCTCCTCCCTGAGTGATCAATATTTAATTTTCTCAGAGGTTGAGTGCACAATGTTTAGCTCTGCTCTCAGTGTGAGTCCTTCAGTAACGGCCCGGTCAGTCTGCGACGTTAAAGAGGCCGAGGCCTCCGCTCTAACCAACAAAAATGAAATATAATCAGCATTATTATGATAAAACAATTTATAATACTTGGATTATCTAATAATATAAATGGTAATAAAACATTATTTTGCATTAATCTTATAGTTGATAACATTTTAATACTAATCATTTTTTTATTTGTAGTATTTACTATCCATCCGTTATCTAGGGTCATAGTAGGGGTTCCACATCCAGGGGAGAACATCTCTGGTGCTGGGCAGATACACCCAGGATAAATATGAAAGTGTATTTTATCTTCACTTTGACTGATGCCTTAATTTTTTCATTATCATTTTTTAATGGCGTCATCTTGTTTAAATCATTTAGTTTACATTAAAAGATTTTTAAAAGAGTTTTTGTTTCCCTTCATTTAATTTGAAATTAAAAAGGTTATACATGGGTTATACATCTGTTAATAATGCATATTGCATGAGCTGTCATTATGGTTAAGGAAGAATTTGACCTGTTGTGTTACTACAGTAGCTTTAAGTCAGGCTTAAAATCTCCAATGATTTCATGCCAGTTGGAAAGTTTGTGTAGGTTTATTGTATTTTAAAAAAAAAAACACCCACAGATGTGGCTCAACCGATCAGATCCATTAATCAGAGGTGCGTGTACGCAGCTGTTTATCTAAAAGTAAAACATGGAAGACCGAGACCAGACTAAACCATCCAGTCATTTCATGTCCTCACATTGTTGTATCACATTTCCTGTCATTTCTGATTAGCGAACAGCTCTGGAGGGGTGTAGTGACCCGCTCATCGCCTCGTCCTGCCTGGAAAGTGCTTTGTGGCTAGTGTTTGGTTACAGCTGCTCTTGCTGTGCTGTTGAAATGATGAATGTGTTTCTTAAGTAGGATTGTTGTTTGGGCTAAAGTGTCCTCCTGCACCTCTACCTCTGCCGCTTCTTTTTTTTTTGCCACTTTGTTTTTAGGCCAGATGTGGATTTAGAGAATGTAGAGTAGGTCTGTTAAACTGTGCTACCAGTATCAGGGAGTTCAAGTGGGTTTGTTCACTCATTCATTATCTTCCGATTATTCCTTTATGAGGGTCGCGGTGGGGTTCCCCATGCCCATCCAGGGGAGAACATCTCGAGCAGATACACCCAATCCATTGCTGGGCACACACTCACTCACACATCCACACATACACACACTATACAGGGCAGTTTAGAGCATCCAATTGACCTTCATGTTTTTGGAATGTGGGACGAACTCTGAGAAAACCCACGCAGACACGGGGAGAACATGCAAACTCCATCCAGATTGGGATTTGAACCGGGAATCCCCAACGCTGAGAGGCGAATGTGCTAACCACTAAGACACCGTGTCGCCCTCAAGTGGGTTTATTTGTTTGCATTTGTGTGTAATGCAGGCCCAAAACTACACAATTATATGTATTGTATGGAAACGGCGACAATGGTTACCTTAGATTCGCCTTTTGATATGTTTTGAAAGCCTTAAACAATGGTCTTTCAACTGAGACACGGTTGGCGTAGCAGTTAACACGTCCACCTTCGGGTTTGAATCCTGATCTGGGTGGAGTTTCCATTTTCCTGGCGTGTCTGCGTGGGTTTTCTAAGAATTTTGTTTGTGTTTAGCACTTTTCACAAAGCAGCTTTACAGTGTTATGAACCTAAACCCCCAAAAAGCAAGCCAGAGCGACAGTGGCAAAAACAAACCCTCTGTTTCAGTTATGATGGGTTTTCTATTAGGAGGAAACCTTTAGAGGACCAAGGCTCAGTGGGTGACTCCTCCTTCTTGAGCGGGTTCTCCGGTTTCCTTTAAGTTCAAAAACATTGAAATTTGAAATTGTTAAAGCTTTTTTAACAAATGTGTGTGCCCAGTGATGGGTTGGCGCCCTGTCCTGGGTGTATCTGCCCAGCGCCTGAAACCTTTCCACCTCCATAGCTTTAGCTGTTTGTAGAAATAAAATGTGAAGGAAAGTTTGGTTACATAATTACATCATCTGCCATTAAACCCAGATTGTTTTGATGATTGGTTTGATTGTTTTGTGCAGGTGGCTCTTGTACGCTGGACAGAGAGTGTGGGTCTGACCCTGGTAAACCGAGACCTGAGCTCTCTACAGCTGAAGACCCCAGCAGGACAGATCCTGACCTTTTGCATCCTGCAGGTTTTCCCCTTCACCTCTGAGAGCAAACGCATGGGCATCATCCTGAGGGTACGCTAGAATTTAAAAGCTGATTCAGCATTAACATGGCTTTTTATAGAGCACAAAACAAACACGGAGGCTTCTGTGTGTGGGTGTGTCTGTAAGTCTGTGTGTGTGTCTGTAAGTCTGTGTGTGTCTGTAAGTCTGTGTGTGTCTGTGGTGTCTGTGGTGTGTGTGTGTGTGTGTGTGTGTGTGTGTGTGTGTGTGTGTGTCTGTCTCTCTCTGTCTGTGTCTGTGGCTCTGTCTCTGTGTGTGTCTGTCTGTCTGTGTGTGTTTGTCTGTCTCTGTGTCTGTGTGTGTCTGTCTCTGTGTGTGTCTGTCTGCGCGTGTGGATCTGTGCGTGTGTGTGTGTATATGCCTGTTGATGGACTGGTGCCCTGTGCTGGGTTTATCGGTGCCCAGACTGTTGTCCTTCTGAGTTGTGTGTGGATTCTGTGTCAGTCAGAAATAATTACACGCTGAACTGAAAATTCTTAATCGTCTCGTCGTCTGTTTGTTCATCCACACTGCAGTAACCTTACTATATATACATTCAGTGAGCTCAATACATTAATACTGTTTGTATGTTCTCCATACCCATCCAGGGGAGAATATCTCGGGTGTTGGGCAGATGCCACCTGTCCTGGGTGTTAATCCAGCACTGAGTAATATACTTTTTAATGATTCATAATGTGTGATTTTTTTTATTTAGGAAGATGCCACCGGGGAGATCACATTTTACATGAAGGGAGCTGATGTTGCGATGGCCGGCATCGTGCAGTACAACGACTGGCTGGAGGAAGAGGTAGCACTTCACTTACATCACTCCTGATCAGATCAGACCCCTCACAGTGTTTACCAAATCCCATACTATCTGTAGAGCAGGGGGTCCCAAACATTTACAACCCAAGGCCCACTTAACCCACCCCAAAGCTTTCCACGGCCCCCCAGAATATTTTTTTTATTGCCGTTTAAGACTAAATACAGTGCAACCATGTGACCTGGGAAACTGACTGCAATCACACAACAAAAGAAACGAACCCTTTATCTCAGTAAGAGATTCAGCGGCTGCTTCACTTGTAGGTCCAGCTTCAGGATCTTTTGTTGTCAAAGACCCTGTTTTTAACCATTTATCCATGATGTGTACCCAAGAACAAGAGCTTCACTCAGACTGAAGGAGCTAACTAACTAGTTAGTAGTCAAATTTAGTTAGTAGCTTGGCGTATTAACCAATTCTCTAGCTAGCACTGCGTGTCCTGTGCAAAAAAGAACGATTCCCGCTTGCAGTACATCTGCGGCCCACTAGAAGTTGAAAAGCACTGTGTTAGAGAATTTAATAGAATTTAAAAGTTTTTGACCTAAACTTTCTGGTTTCTGAGTTTTTTCAGACTAAAATCAGAAGGATGGAATAAAATAGTGTTCATCATTTTTTAGTATTATCATTTTTAACAAGTATTTCTGTTATTATATTATATATTTTTATTTCAATGAATTAATTTGTGTGAATTAATTAGGTGTCCATTTTTCTAAAAAATAGAAAACCAATTCATTTCAGCGACAAACCTCTGAATGTACATTTTGTTTAGGTAGTGTATGTAAAAACTGTAATCATAAGTTTTTATTCTAATTTTTTTTATTGTAAACGAATTGTAATTTAAATTGTTGACTCTACACAACCTGTTCCTTTGCCATTGCATTTAACTTTTTTTGCAAATTTTGGGATGTTTGCAGTTGTATTGCAAATTCTAAAGGGTCCACAATGCAAACTTTTAAGCACCACTTTTTTTTTTTAGGACGTAGTGTCAGTCAGAATAGTCTTATAAGTCTGAGAAGCTCTGGTGAAGTTCCTGGTGTGACTGAACATTTTATTTGTTTTACATCATTTCCTCTTTTTTTTTCAATTTACAATTTGGTACACATTTCCAAAATAAAAAAACGAATATTCTTATTAGAAAAAGTTTACCCACAGCTTACTGACACCAGATATAAATGAAATGTAATTTAGTGGCAGCGATCAGATTTTTGTTTTTGTTTGGCTTTGGCTCTCTGTTTGACATGCGAGTGCTTACATTATCAAGGACATTGCAGATTGGGACACCCAAACATGAGCAGCTGTTACATTTCCCATTCTGATGTTCATAATGTTATTGACAGATCCAGTCAATGAGCACTGGAGGTGATATTTATTAATCATGTGTCCTAGTGAGTGCCCTAAATAAGGCATGTATGGGGAAACTGGTGCAGTGCACGATGCCATAATACTGACCATGTTGAGATCCACATATGCAGTATGTGTACATGAACATGTATGAGTTGGAATGTCACGTCATTATCAAAGCAGCAATGTGTATTTGTATACACACACACCCACACCTGAGAGACCCTAGATCTCAATGAATAAAATATTTCAGTTGGAACAAAACATCAAAATGTAAATGATGATCTCATGGAGGTCTGGGTTTGGAATCGTACTCTAAATCAAATGACCGGTTGATCCAACTTCAGTGGAAATTCCTCAAGACAAGTTCAAATGAGGCTCAGTAGTGTGTGTG
>JAOUQT010324310.1:0-13905 GCA_025769995.1 Xyliphius kryptos | reverse complement strand
CCTCCCTTTCTTCACGTGTTCAATACTTTTCCCCTGTGCCATTCCACATAATTACACATAATTTAATTTCTGGACATCCATTGTTTAATTTCTTGATTATTGGATTAATTTCTATGGATTACTTGAGTTGTTACCGACATCTGGTGAAAATTTCATGTCGATAGCACCTCTAGAAATATATTTACTGAGAAAAATAGTGACGTGTTCAATACTTATTTCACCCGCTGTGTGTGTATGTGTGTATATATATAGATACTGGTCCTTTTTTGACTTTTTTAGCACTAACTTTATTGTACATGTTCCGCAACTCTGAATACAACCTATACACTCCTGATCAAAATCCTGTTAAATATTGCAAGAATTGCAATGTGCACTATTGGATCTGAAGAAGGTTCTAAGTAGAACTTTACAATGTTAAAAGAAAGAATAGGTGCAAGGCGCAAACTTTTTTAAGCAGTCAATTTTTTGAAAACTGCATTTACACTCCACTCAAACATGACTTTTGCAGCTGATTAAAATAAAAAAAAATGCAGTAAAGCATTTTTCAAATGATTCTGAGGGTTATGGAACAAGTGATAGACCCAAAAAAATGACTTGGGGTGCGTTTTCCTTCAATAGAACAATAGAGCTTCAGGTTGTACAGGGGCGTCAAACGGCAGCTGGCTATGTGGAGATGTTGCAGTGGGCATCCCGACTAAGGGCCCTCGTCTGTGTGGTAATGTCTGGGTTTTTCAACAGGACAATGCTGTAGTTAAGATTGCCTGCCTGACAAAGGACTTATTCCAGGAGAATTACATCACTCTTTTGGACCATCCTGTGTGTTCCTCTGATCTAAATCTGATTGAAAACTTTTTGGGAAGGATGGCAAGCAAAGATTACAAAAATGGACATCAGTTCCAGATGGTGGATTTCCTTCGTGAAGCCATCTTCAACACTTGGAGCAATGTGTCCACTAGCCTTCTGAAAACACTTGCATCAAGGATGCCTAAATGATTGTTTGAAGTGATCAACAAGAATAGGAGCATGGTGGGGATTTCTGTTTTAAGGTGGTTTTTAGTTCTTTTTGAGCCATGGTTTTAAACTTTTGATCAGCTGATAAACAGCCTATTTTAGTTAAATTGTAGTTTTCAATAAATTCCCTGCTCAATTTTTTTTTCTCTTGCACCGATTTCTTTTATCATTGTGAAGCTCTACTTAGAACCTTCTTATATATGTATATATTTATTCTTGGTTTGATCTGCCTACAGTATTGTCTGTTAAGTTTAGCATGTTCTCTTTGAGTCTGTCTGGGTACATCTAAAAACATGAACTTTTGTCATTTCACCTGAACACATCAAAAGTTTTTGTATAGTCCCACTTAAGAAACAACTTTAACAAAACAGGGTGTTATTAAGTTGCACATACGATACTAAAGTCATAGTAAAACACAAGATATTCAGAAACACCAATCTGATGTGAATTCTGTTTAGTCTACTGGAGCCATGTTGTTTAATTAGAATTTCAAGATTAGTAAAATGTTAATTCAGCTTCATGTAGGCAGGCCTTTGGTTTTTGTTTTAGAATGCAAAGAGTGACATCTGCCTAACTGAGATCTCTACAGATGGGACTGAAATGATCAGGCCATTAAGATTCCTATAAACAGTTGGTAATTCTGTCTGCAAAATTTTTACTGAAATGAGGAGGAAAAATCACAGCCGTGTGCAATCTGGATGGAATTAAAACATGTCAAAGCGCTAGCTTTGCCAAGATGAACTGATGGATTCACTGGACTTGTTTAGTTTATATAATTTTTCCAATTGTTAAATAGGGACATCTGATCTCTAAACAATCTATACATAGCTGTCCTACACTATTGATGCTGCCCAGCCACTCAAGGAAAATATGTCCCCAACTGAACCTTATTCCTCCCAAGTGTTTTTTTTTCTCTTTTTTTGGTCAGTGTCCCAGCTCTTTGGGGTTTAGACTCACAACACTGTAAAGCTGCTCTGTGACAACACACTGTTGTAAAAAGCACTATGTAAATAGATTACTTGAACATGACTAAAATTTTTTTATCTCATTCAAATAAATTTTAAGTGCAATACCAATGTCATAAAGTGAAACAAAGCAAAACCAAGAATAATTGCCGTTTTACTTCAGAAAAAAACATATATCTGTTCTTTCATTTCATTTGATCTAATCACAAACAAGCACCTAGACCTACACCCTGAACTATAGTCAGATAAAACAACTACAGCAAAAAAGGATTGATAACAGTATAACTACACTGAAACAAATCACATCCTTTTTTTTTATTCCTATTGACAAGTATTGTCAACAATCTGTAATTTTCCAACAAATACGTTGACCTCATGTCTTTTCCAAAAAACCTAAAATTAGGATGTTTTGGATCTTTCAGCAGAACACTGATCCATAAATATACAGTTAAGGAAATTAAGATTAGGTAATAGTGTACTCCAGTAATTCTCCAACCATATGAGAGGTTCTCTTTTTTTGTCAAAGCAAGTTTGTACAAAGTAATTGTGTAGGTTGTCAATAAATGTTGTACATGAAATTGTTAGTAATTGTTTCTTACACTAAATATACATTAATTAAAAGTTTTTTCTCTCTCTTGAAAGTGTAAAATTATTTTAATTTACAAAATCAAAATACTTTGCAAACCCAGTGTTTCCAGTCAATATTAAGGGTGACAATACTTGTGAAAGGTACTGCATATATTTAAAATAATATAAAACAGATACTGCCTTTTAAGTTGTAATGCTATGACATTGTGGAGATTCAAAAGATCAGAACACTGTTGCCTCTTTTTTTTTTCTGTGCCCCTGATTGTGACGTGGAGAAAAAAAAAATCTGTTGAAAAACATAATCCTCTCTGCCTTATGTAAGCTGCCCAGACACGATATTGATGTTGTTCATTTTTCACCCAGCGGCGATCCTTCTCCTATCCTTGCGGCCAAGGTTAATTAGCAGTCATTATAAAAGAAATATCGGGTCTTGTCTGTCGGCAATAAAACGGCTGACATGAAAAACGAGGGGACGGACAACTTGCTTAGTGAGAGGACGGTCCGTTAGGCTGCTGCCGTGGTGATGAAGGAGAGAAGGTAACAGCCTCTAGTGTGGGTTGGGGAAATGTTTAATTGCAGTGAGACTCCTTCAGGTAGCCTTCAACACACTGAATTAACACCATCATCAATCAGTCTGGCTGAGCACTGAATCCAAATGTTTGCCTCCTAGGCCTGGATGAGAAATCGTTCAGTAAAACACTTCAGCCGCTTCCATAAAAATAGGTTAATCTATTGACCCTGAATCTCTTTTAATCGATTTTGATTATAAATTGGGGAACAAACTGATTATTACAGTGCATTCCTTAAAATTGGAAGAATTGGACATTTTATATTGATTTAATCTTGGAAGGTATAAGTGGTTCAAGGCTCTCAGTTGATTACATTTAATATTCCATTTTTCCAAATTATACCTACTTTATAATTTACTTTTGACAAGAATACTACAACGGTTTATTGATAGTCCTCTTACATTCGATAAAAGGTTATAAAAATATAATTTTTTTTAAAGGATTCAAGTAGTGGTTTTCAGTTGTTGTTACAGTAGGAAGCAGTATGGTAACAGATCCCAGATAAAATAATAACCTTTCATTTATTTAAACCTTGGTAATAAATTATTCAGGTTTTTTAGAATGCATTACATTTTACAGTTAACACATTGCTTTGAAATATATATATATCCATATATCTGCAGAAATGATATATAAAATGCCAAAGTACCAATTTTTCATTTTGTATTAATAAGCTATATGGACAAAAGTGTTTGAATACACAATTTAAAAATCAAAACACCAAGCCATGCATTTTGGACAACAGAATTCTTCCAATTTTATGATTTTTCTGTTTCAATTAGGACTGCTTCATTGCAAAGGGGCAATGTGTGTTAAGGCATGGTTGAGTCATTTTGGTGTCATGAAATCTCCTGTTGGTATGATGCGTATGTCTCCTAATGCTCTATGTAGTTAAAACCCAAATATTTGTTCAGGTTTGTTTGAGCACCGTTTTGTCTCATAGATAAATTAAATAAGAATATGTTAAAATACTTAAAATCAAAATTACCTTATACGTATTGTGTGTTACCCATGAGGTGTGTTAATTTGTTGGACTGATATTGTGAAATGGCAGGTGGAACCAAAGGCATTCCTAATTCCCAAATTAATGTATTTTGCATTGGGGTAAAGATGTAGAGGTTAAATATTTTCCTTTTAAAAGCTAATCCATGGTTCAACGCCGATTCAGTATTCGGCGACAGCCGTAGCGAATTACATTACGCACCTTCCTTTATTGCTTACAGAAAAAATGCGGGCATGTCTATTTTCTCTGGGGAGGACCATGGAGACACTGTGCTGTACGTGACAAGTCCATCTGTCCTGACACTTGAATAATATGCTGTCAAAGTGTTCTCTCCTCACTTCACTCACTGTCTCAGGAAACATTTTCTAACACTTGTACATAAAAGCAGAAGGAATTTGTGAACACTCTGAAGGAAACACCAGTAATCAAAGGCACCAAAGTCTCTAATGGAACTAAACGTCACAGCACAAGAGCTTATCGTGAGATTAAAAAAAGATACATTTCTGTACGCACAAGCGATTAAATATTCTCCATCACTGTATTAATATAATATAACGCAGGATTATATTTTCGGTACATCGCAGTGCTGAAGTTGTGGATGGTGAAGTTGGGTTGGATGAAAATGGTCTGCTAGAACATGTAGCCACTGTATTATTCATTTCAGCTCAGATGCCCTGAGATCCAGAGTGCTTATGAAGAGATATCACACTGCACCCGTTAACGTTATCAAATGTACAGTGGCTGGCCTAAAAAAAATGCAACTGGCAGACACTGATGGAAATAATAAACAAAAAAATCCATAGATGTGTGAAACAGCTTCATAGATTTTGTCTTGATGTTAGATTCTTTCACCGCTAATAAGAAGAGCAAGCAATGGGTCCCCTTCATTCTGCTTCATTTTTCTTCTCTTCTGGAGGCGATGAAACATATTTTTCACGTCGAAGATAAAATGGTGTCTCTTGAGCGACAAAAAGCTCCCCAGGATTGCAGCGTCCCACTGAGGCAGCGCTTCTGGAGCGTTTTGGATGTAGATGTAAGAAAATGTCCCAAGTTTGCATTTTCTTAGCTCATTCCTCAGATGTGCTCATGTGTACCGTATTCACAAGATGTGCTTGGTGATTTTTGTACTTTGTAGACAAGCACCAAGGGGTCCATCTTTATTATAGGATGTAATAATAAATAAACGTTTCAACGGACGATGGGCACTCGGCTTCACAATGTCTCTTGATGGCTTTCCACTGCGTCTCAGAGCTCTGCAGAGAGACACAGCTTCAATTACACAATACGACAGTAACGATAAAAGTGTAAATTAGAACTGGGACTTGAAGTAACTCTGAATGAGTAAATATTGAATTGTTTCTGATTGTGTACATGTTGAGTTTGAGGCTTGCTAATTTCTGCATGTGGACTTTATTTTATTTGTATATATTTGAATTTACAAGCCTTCATTTCTTTTAGTATAGTTTCTACAGACTTTCCCAATAATTTTGATTAAAAATTGAGAAAGTTTGGCAAATTATAAGTAATGCCCTCAGTGGAAAACACTTCTGGGACCATTAAAGGCGCATCAAGCAAGCAACCGTTGGCAATATGGAGAAAATAAACTACATTTCCCAGCTGTATGGGGCAATTAGCACGGAGTGAAGCCCTGAGCATTTAAAGAGCGCTGCTATTAAGCTCAGTGCTAAGTCTTTGTGTTTGGTCCAGCAGTTCACAGATTTATGGCTTATCAGTTTTTTCCTTGTGTCCTCATACGCTGGTTTATTTTGTCACCACTCCACAGTACAAAATGTAAGATATCGGGGGAGATTCTGGTTTATTTAAGAAATACACTGTTAAAAAAAATAAAGAGAACACAAACAACACAATGTAATTCCAAGTCAATCGCTTTTGTAAAATCCACCTGTCAGTTAGGAAGCAACACTTATCCTTTCTGGCTGATGTTTTTGCCACTTTTACATTTTGTCAGTTCTCTCACCATAGTGGTAGCACGAGGCGGTGTCTACAACCCACACAAGTTGCTCAGGTAGTGCAGCTTATTTAGGATGGCACATCAATGTGAGCTGTGGCAAGAAGGTTAGCTGTGTCTGTCACCACAGTGTCCAGAGCACGGAGCAGATACCAGAAGACAGGACAGTACACCAGGAGACATAGAGGGGGCCGTAAGGGAGAACATCCGCCGCCTCATCAGGGGCATGCCCAGGCTTTGTAGGGAGGTCATACAGACACGTGGAGGACACACACACACACATTACTGAGCCTCATTTTATCTCGTCTTGAGGAAGTTGGATTAGCTTGTCATTTAATTTTTCACTTTGATTTTGAGTATGATTTAAAGTCCAGACCTCCGTGGGCTAATAATTTTGATTTACATTTTGATCATGTTTTTTATGTTGTTCTCAACGCATTCCACTATCTTCTAAACAAAGATTTTTCAACTAAAATATTTTATTCATTGAGATCTAGGCTGTGTTATTTTGGTGTTCCCTTTATTTTTTTGAGCATTGTATATTATAGTCATCTAAACCCTGTGTTCTGATCCCAACCAAGTTGGGATACTTGTAAGTCGCTTTGGATAAAACCGTCGGCTAAAAAATAACTAAATGTAAATCTTCCATGTACTGGCTGTAGGTCCTGGGTGCATCCTTGTTCACATTTGAATGCACTGTAGGTATACACAATCTAATTTACTCCTTGATCTGTCTTTGATTTTATGTTTAAGTGGTTAATGAGTTTACATCACTGATTGGTTGGGACTAGTTTAACTCTTGCTCTTCGTTTTTATATATATACAGAAAGGACTTTGTCTACTATATCTAGGATCATTCTGCTATAAGGATGAGTGCCAACCACTGTGTGCTACCTTAAGTATGATAAAGATTTATACAAACTGCAGTTGTCTTCTCTGAAGGCCTAAAAATATCTGAATCAGACTGATGTCTATTATATTTTGTACCTATTAAATTAATAAAAAATGCTCCATCTGCTTCCTTTCATTGCTTTTCCCTTGGTTGTGTCACTTACAGACTTTTATTTTTTATTTTTATTAAAGCATCCAACCAATCACATTTCAGCATCATTGGTATCCAGGTTTAAAATGTTTCTGCCTACACCTTTAGAATGAATTTTGCAGCCTGGAAGCTATGAGTAATTGTAGATCAACCTGTTGCTGCAAACAATCAGATTTTGAGTCGTCAATACCAGTGCAGGCTAATGTTATGTCAGCGTATTCACGCCGTCTGATTGGAGAGTACTTTTTCAGCAAATTTATTTTATTAAAATTCATTACAGAAAAAAAGCTCGACTTTTAGCATTAGCTTTGCTTGCAATTGGAAATGACTTTTTAATGGAACTTATTAAATTGTTTTTAAAGGAAAAATGGAGGATGGATTTTTTTGTACAAATGATCAGGATTTAGTCAGGGTTTGTAGTGAGTGCTATTTTACTAAATTATGTTGAAATTTTATTCTTGGTAATTATGTGTGGCTACATGAACATAACGGTTGGTATAACTGAGGACCAGGGTTGGTACCAATGAGGACCAAAGACAAAGTCCATTGCAGACGTCTTTGTTTCCCCCATCCCAGCACTGCTGCGTTACAGTCAGGAGTTATCTATCTGCAATGGATCGGCTCTATAAACTGCATTTCTGCATAGTAAGATTTTTTTTTAGCCATAAAACAGTTACTGAAAGGTGAATTAATTTAGACAGAGTGTTACTGAAGATCCGGGTGTAAAATGCACAGCCCACCACTGGCTTTTATGACATTTAGAATTTAATTTATCCAAAGCAACTTACAAATGAGAGAACATGTATTACTGGCACTTCCTTCATTTATATTCTCATTCATTAAGTAAAGAATCAACACAAATGCGTATAAAGCAGACGTACATGTCCTGAGACTGAAGCCTGTTATTGCTGGCATGGGGTTAGACCTTGCTGCGCAAGAGACCCCCTGTTGGATGCTCAGGGGTGCTGCATTCTGATGAGTTCTTGGCTTTGTCCTTGTTGTTATTGGGCTCGTTGTCTTTGATGATGTCATACTGGCGACAGAAGAGAGCTATCACACCTTAAATAAAAAAAATCATAAATATCAGTTGTTCTTATCAACACATTCTTATTAACGTGTGATAGACTATACATTATCTTCCAAATGTTTTTTTAACTAAACTGTGTTCTGTGTTTGGCCACTAGACAACAGTATGTAATTGTTAGAGAAACCGTAAACCTGTTACTCAGTGATCAGCGTTCACCGGACTAAATTACGTCACAGAAAACCAGTTTATCAATGATTTTGCTTTTTATTAATGCATTTATGAATCAAACCTTGCACTCTGCTACCTCTTACTCGTGGTTTAGTCACAAAAATGTCATTTTTTTTATTATATCACTTGCTCTAAAATTACATCATTCATCAGTGGATGTTTCACCCATTACTGATTTGGCATAACCAACCCACATAACCAGATGTATTTCTTGAATTTTTAAGTTTAAATAGGTTATAACTTTTTGTACTGACTAGTTTTTGTAAATCCTTTTTTTCAGAGATAAGAAATTGTTTAGTATTGAAAATCTCACACTTTAACCAACAACCGACCATCAGCTAGTCTGGTGCTGGTGAAGCATGTCACCTCGACTGCGAGATCAGTTGTTGATTTGGCCTGCTATTGTTCCTGCTTCTTTTTGACTTTAAAGCACGTCTCATAAACTCATAAAGCCCTTGAATGAGCATTAGTATGTTGTAAGATTTTTCACAAGGGAAAACAGCTAGGTCTAGGTGAAAAGGGCTCATTATTTAAAAGGACGATTTCAGACAGGCAGAGGAATTAAGATGTATTATGATGGATGTTGGAGAAAATAATGAGAAAATGAAGAAGCTGATGATGAATAGTTTTACGTTTGTGACTGAAAACATTACAGACCAATTATACACAATCATGAAAGGTGATTACTGGTCCTACTTTCTGCTTCACCCAACGTGTTCATACTGATGAATTATGTTTAGTTTTCAGATAACACTGGACTTCAGCATTCTTATGGATAAAAGTTGTCTCAGGTAGTAGAGCAGAGTAAAGTTACACCTCCTTCCTGTTATTTATTCACAATAGTGCAAGCCCTCTCATACCTTATTGCTTTAATAAAACATGCATGCTTGAATTAAAAATAGGGTTTGCTTAATAAAAGCATTTATTAAAGCAGAATCATCCGTAAACCGGTCTTCTGCAACATAATGTAGTTTGATTTCTAAAGTCAATTCTGATCGCTGAGTAACAGGATACCGTTTTTTCTAACAATCAAAGATGCCATCTAGTAGCCAAATTACAGAACATACTTTATAAACAATAGTTAGAACAGGCTTAGTGCTCATCAGGAATTGGCTTGCTGTTTATATTTTCATTTATGGTACACGATTTGATGCATAGATATGAATGTAAAGCACGTAGATGTGTGTGTTATTGTCAATAATGTCACAGCTCATCCAGTCAAATTTAACTACTGGAACTACCAGTCTTATAATAACATTTAACAGGGTTTATTAAAATGTTTGATCCTAATTAATCTTTTTTATCGACTGATCACTATAAGTACACTCATCTATGGTTGCAATACCTGTCAAACCTGTACACTAATCATATTATTAGTGAATAAATTAATTAACTTTTAATACGTGGAAGACATACTACAAAAATCTAAAAAACCTGGAAAATTTTTAAGGAAATTTGAAGAACAGAGTAAAAAGATTGTACTTAATAGACAACATGTTTGATTGCAGAACAGAACACGACTTTAGTATTGATTGAGAAGAAGTGAATGTGCTGACCAGATTTTGCCAGTTTATGCAGGTTATCCAGGTTCGAATCCTGATATGGGGGTGGAGTTTACATGTGTCCCCCCCACCAACCCCCACCCCCCCCAAATTAAGACAAATTGTCTGCGCTAATTTGCCCCAAACAGTGTAATTGAGTGAGTGTGTGCCCAGCGATGGATTGGCGCCCTATCCAGGGTGTAACTTCCCAGTGCCCATAATCTTTATTGAGTTTTTAAAAAATTGATTAGAATTAGAGCTCATATGAGCAGATACAATGAGTAACATGCAAAATAAATTTACCTGCCCACATGATCAGGACCACCACTATGATAATAAGCTCTCCGGCTCTCAGCTGGGCAGCCTGGCCAACCTCTTTCATCGTCACTTCATCTGAGAAACGAAAGACGCACAGATACAGACTTTAGGTGAAGACTTTGTAATTTACATTTATTTAAAACTGTCAGGATAACTGAGTGAAATTTACCATCTGATATCTGCAAACATTTTAAGATTAGAAGCGAAATACCAAACATGCCCTACATACATCACTGGATATGTTGTTCCATATTGTCATGTTGTCATTGATGTGAAAGATCCCTAATTAACAGCTCAGGGCTTTGAACAATGGCTTTGATCAGTCTTTGGACAGATCTCTCATTTTTGCTTTCGAATTTCTGTCTCGCATCAGGAATCCATTACTCTTGGCAGAAAATCGAGAAAAAAATCCAATAAGTTGCAGTTCTGTCGGACAGCTTTCTTAGAGGTCAGAGGATAGTGGTCAAACTTCTAAATAACTGAAGTCCTTTTCATGATTGGCTAATATAAATGTTTAAATATAAATGTTTATAAATCTATCATCTTGACACTCTACAACAAAACTGTATTGCAGAGTTGCTAAGAAAAGGCTATTGCTTGGCAAAAAAGACACTGCTGCTCATCAGCAGTTTGGTAAAGATCACATGGACAAGCCAAACAAGTTGTTTTGTGGAATAGTGTGGAAAAAAAGTCATGGCCAAAGATGTTAATACATCTGTTTATTTCCCTATTGTGTATTTATTTAACACAAAACATAAAAAAATGGGCCAGACAAAATTATTACACATCAGCATAATTCACCATCAGAAAAGTCTGACAGGGCTCAAACCTCTCACCATGTTATCTTATTTTTTCTCTTAAAGAACCTACCATAAGATACAATAGATCACATACTTTATCAGTCCATTCATTTAATTATTTAATGGTATGTTCTTGATACAATAAAAACGTCTGTTATTTTAGACAGATTATATTTCATTATCAGACCATAATCATCTGCAGAAACTTTTTAAAAGCTGCTTTCTACAGACTGTTTACTGTAACCTGTCCTCCTGAAGGCTGAAACATTTTGTCTGAGTCACAGTAGGAGACTGTCACAAAATAGCACGGGTCATTCTGTACGTTTTAGGAATGGATGTGGGTGTCATGAGAAATGTCAAGCATTTCTGACGTCGGCGGGTTAAAAAGGGGCCTGCAGCAACTCCAAACAGGCTTTTCTGCTCCAGTATAATGGTTTGCCATCATCCTCCAGTTCTGACCTCTAAATGTACACCAGAGATCTGGAGCTAAATGTCAGTGCTGGTTAGCTCCAGCTACTCGGAAAAGAGAAAGAGTAATACATTTATAAGGCTAAAGTTAAGATGTTTTTGCATTAAATTAGGGCTCTGCTTATATTCTTAAATTACACTTCTAATTATTAGGGCATCTATGAGGTAAGATGCTGATGCTAAACAGAAGTAAAGAAACTGCAATGAATGCAATGAATGTCTTGCATTTGAATCTTTGAAAGAAAAAAAAAATACAAATTTTTTGGGGACAAAAATAAACATATTTGTCTCTTTGAGAAAGAGACCATGACACAGAAAACAGTACATATAAATTGAATCGAAATTGAAAAAATGAATATTGTGAAGTAGTGATCGTAGAGTTACACTACGTGTCTGCAATGAGATTGCAAGCACTTTCCTCTTGAGCAATAGGATTAAAAAAAATATATATATATATATATATATATATATATATACATACACTCCTGATCAAAAGTTTAAGACTTTATCTCAAAAAAACAAGTAATGCTCTTAGTTTGGATAGAGGATTGTCCCGTGTTTTGACTGACAGCTAATCGGATCTGATGAATTTTTTTTTTTTGATCTACCACTTGACTTTTTTGTTCCATAACCCTCAGGATAATTAAAAAATGCAAAATGACGGTCAACCTCAGCAGCGATGGCACTTCCTTTGCAGTTCAACTTCCTACCACGTTCAAAGTCGGTGAAGTTTTTTGCTTTTGCCATCAGGAGGTCTTGACAGTGTAAATACTTGACAGAAAATAACAGATTTTGCACAGATTTGGGCTTTTAATGGCTTTGGTCTTAAAATTTTGATCAGCTGAAAAAAAATCATGTTTGAGTGTAACTGCAACTTTCAAAAAATTGACTGCTCAATTTTTTTTTGTCTTTTGCGCCGATTTCTTCTTTTAGCATTGTAAAACTCTACTTAGAACCTTCTTAATATCCAATAGTTCAAAATGCAATTCATGCACTTTTTAACTGGTCTTAAGATTTTGATTAGGAGTGTAGGTGCTGGTCATAAAATTTAAATTGCATGAAAAAGTTTATTTATTTTAGTATTCCATTTGCATAGTGAAACCTATATGAATATATTACATTGTATTTATTCATTACACACAGACTGATATATTTCAAATGTTTTTCCTTTAATTTTGATGATTATAACTTGACAACTAATGAAAATCTCAATTTCATTATCTTAGAAAATTTGAATATTGTAAAAAAAGTTTGGCACTGCAGGTGGTGATCACAGACCTGTTCTCTGTTCTCATCCTTTCTAGCTGATGTTTTTGTCATTTTTGCATTTTGTCACCATAGAGGTAGCGTTAGGTGGTCTAAAACTCACAAAATTGTTCAGGTAGTGCAGCTTATTCAGGATGGCACATTAATGCGAGCTGTGGCAAGAAGGTTTGCTGTTTTTTTTCAGCACAGTGTCTAAAATATAGAGCAGATACCAGGAGACAGGCCAGCAGGACACTGTCACCTTATCAGGAGCATGCCTATTCTTTGTAGCGAGATCACGTGGATGCCACACAAACTCATTTGAACTTGTCTTGAGGAATTTCCACTGAAGTTGGATCAGACTGTCATTTGATTTTCCACTTTGCTCTTGAGTATGATTCCAAATCCAGACCTCCATAGGATAATACTTTCAATATAAATTTTGATAATTTTACAATATTTTGTTCCCAACACATTCCACTATCTACTAAATAAAGCTTTTTTACTTAACTATTTTATTTATTGAGATGTAGGATGTTAATTTAGGGTTCTCTTTATTTTTTGAGCAGTATATATATATATATATATATATATATATATATATATATATATATGCTTGACCACTGCAATCCTCAATCTGGGATATAATAAAGTATTTTGACTTAGATTTATTATAGAGCACAGTACAGATTTAAAAGATCAGTTAGGGGATAAACTTTTTTATTTTTTATTTTTTTTAATACATTTGTAGATACATTTTGGACTCTTGCGTACTCACATTCACAAAAAGCATTATCACTCAAGATGTAGTTACCTAGCTGTTCTCCCCAAACACACACACACACACACACACACACACAGTCATGGCCAAAAGTTTTGAGAATGATACAAATATAAATTTTTTTCAAAGTCTACTGCTTCAGTTTTTATAATGGCAATTTGCATATACTCCAGAATGTTTAACGGCAATTAATTGCAAGGTCAATATTTGCCTAGAAAATGAACTTTATTCCCCAAAACACATTTTAAATTCATTGCAGCCCTGCCTTAAAAAGACCAGCTAACATCGTTTCAGTGATTGCTCCATTAACACAGGTGTGGGTGTTGATGAGGACAGGGCTGGAGATCAAT
>JAOUQT010324268.1:0-13907 GCA_025769995.1 Xyliphius kryptos | reverse complement strand
GCGATGGATTGGCGCCCTGTCCTGGGTGTATCTGCCCAGCGCCCGAGATGTTCTCCCCTGGATGGGCATGGAGAACCTCCCCACGACCCTCATGAAAGAATAAGCGGAAGATAATGAATGAACAGTACATGTACAGTATGTTCATCCACCCATTATCTTCCGCTTGTCCGGGGATCGAGTCGCGGGGGCAAAAACTGAAGCAGAGAGGCCCAGACCTCCCTCTCCTCAGCCACCTCTACCAAGCTGTGGGGACTCCGAGGCGTTCCCAGGACAGCTGGGAGATATGGTTTTCCATCAATGCTCATGACCATAGGTGAGGGTAGGAATGCAGACCGACTGGTATATCGAGAGCTTTGCCTTGTGGCTTTGCTTTATCTTTACCACAACAGACCGATACAGAGTTCGCATCACTGAGAACTATGGCCTTAGATATGGAGGTGATGATTCTCATAATGGCCGCTTTACGCTCAGCTGCATACTGATCCAACAGGAGCTGAAGTTCACAGCTTGATGACGCTAACAGCACCACATCATCTGCAAACAGCAGTGAAGTTATCATGAAGTCACCAAACCGGACACCATCCATCCCCTGACTGCGCCTAGAAATTCTGTCCATATATACTATGAACCGAATTGGTGACGGACAGCTCTGACAGAGGACGAAATTCGCATTGCTTCTCTTGAATCTGAGGTTCAACTATCAGATGGACTCTCTTCTCCAGTACCCCTGCATAGACTTTACCAGAGAGGCTAAGAAGTGTGATTTCCCTGTAGTTGGAACACACTCTCACACGGTCCCCTTTCTTAAAAAGAGGCACCACCACCCCAATCTGCCAAACCAGATGCACTGCCCCCAATGACCACACAATGTAGAAAATGCATGTCAACCAAGAAGTATTCCACCGCCTAATGACGTACCTAGTCAACAGTGTATCACCTCCACTTTATACTGTGTTAGTGGCTCACTGGCTCATCTGCTGTTCAGTTCTTTCGTTGGGACTTAGTATAAAGTGTAATGTAATTTTGTAATGCTTCAAATGTAAAAAAAATATGGTTTCATGGTTTTAAAAAATGTTATTTTTCTGCTTTACACTGGAATAACATTTCGGCTTCTAATAACTATGTACTTTAATGAGTAGTTTGACAGCTTAACAACACATGTTCTAAACAGGCATGTTATTACATTGTGTGTGTACCTGTGTGTTTTGTAATAGCTGGAAAAGAGGCCTGTTGCAGAGTGCGATAAACACCTGGACTGTCAGTCATGTCTCTCAGCTCATGACCCTTATTGTGGCTGGTGTGTGCTGGAGGGAAGGTAAGATGCCTGTCACTAACAAACTTCTATACCATCACTCATGCACACATTCTAAACTGATTGTACACACCAATAAAATATAATGACATAAATGCTGTTATAATGTACCTTCATTTTTACGGTGTCTCAGGTGTGGTCAGCGTGAGGAGTGTGCTAGTGGGCCAGATCAGTGGCTTTGGAGTTTTGATATGGAAAAGCAGTGTCTGTCTGTACAAAATCTTACACCACAAAACATCAGCACAGAGGAGAGCAGGACTGTATGTGAACCTTTGATACAAATCTTGTGTAATTTTGAAATGTAACTTTTGTATTATAATTCTTATAAATCTAAAAATACTCTTTACTTACACTGAACTTTTGTTCATGTGATTGTGTATGATGGTTCTGGTAGTGATGTTGTGTGTGTTATTTTATTATTAATCTCACAGATGAATAGATGACTATCAGGGAAATGCATATCAGTATGATGGAGGAGAATAACAACATTAATCAGGGATTTGATGTAATAGCTATGGTTTAGAGTTCAGACTGCTGACCAACAGCCATTCATCTTCATTTGATAAACATAATGTTTACACATCAGGGTAGTCCGTGGGAAAATCTGATCAACAATATTTACAGTTTAAACATTAAATATGTTACCATAAGAATTTTTTTAAAAAAAATTTTTTTACCTTTTTTTATATGAAATTTGTGAATGTTTCCTAAAAATAACTATTTAAGGTCACTAAATGGTCACGGAAATCCAAATATTGCTAAATGTGTGTGCATAGTTGTGTAAGGCTTTGGATACCCCTTTAAGCCAGTTTACAATGGTTCTTGTTTATTGAGTTTCATTGTGTAGTTTATATGAGGTAGGGCCACCAAGTCTCAACCATAGAATCGAAATGATCCAATCAGCATGTCTTTTGAAATATGGGAGGAATCGGGAGTATTTTCCAACATACCACTAACCATAAAACACATCCTCACTGACTGTCCTGCCTACAACCATATAAGACAATCTTCTTATCAAGAAAAAAACGTAAATGACCTTTTTTGAAAAGACCCCACCAGAAAACATATTAAACTTCCCAATGCATTTCAACCTTAAACACCTAGTTTAATGTTTATTTAGAGAAATTCCATTCTTCATCACTTTAGAACTTCTGACCAGATTTTTGCGGCCTGTACCAGTTGTATGCCTCAAATCGCTAAAAATTTGCTAAAGTGGAAATAAAACAACCAAACAAATTTATTTTTTACCCCAACTGGAAATCAAAGCTGGGAACTACTTGCTGTGAGGCAATGTGCCACTGTGCTGTCTATTAAGTTATTTAGCAGACGCTTTTATCCAAAGCGACTTACAAGTATCCCAACTTGGTTGGGGTCAGGACACGGGGTTGAAACAGGACCCTGGAGCAATAAGGGTTAAGGGTCTTGCTCAAGGACCCACATTGGTAACTTCAGTGGACCTGGGATTTGAACCCCCAACCTTCTGATTGATAAACGTCTATTAATAAACTATACCATTTTATAGCATGACCGAAGTAGGTGTGGTAAATTTTTAATTTTATTTTCTCAAACTTTTTGTCAATAAACATACAAAAATGACAAAAAGAACATCATATCATCTGTTTAAAAATTTTGTTTGGCAACACAGACTCTATTTTAGCATGAATGTATGTGAAAGGCTGACATTTTTTTTTTGCTTTTCAGATCATCTTAATCATTCCTGGTCTCCCGATTCTTGAGGTTGGAGAATCATACTCTTGTTTTTACCAGGATGTTTTTTCTCACGCCACGGTTACTGAGAGTGGTGTCACCTGCCCTTCACCAGACCCTCAAAGGGTGCCTTCTGTGCCACCTGGTCAAGGTGAGACGAGAATGTCAACCTGACTTTGTATCAGTTGCTTTGGCCAACTAAAAAAAAAATAAATAAAAAAAAGTTTAATTATTACTTTGGGGCAGTCATAGACTAAAGCAATAAGGCACGAGAAGGCAGGCATTGTTATGAATAAACCATGGGAAAGAGGTGTTATAAGAAAACAAAACACAGTTTATGAAAAACTTCGGGGGGAAAAAACATATTTTATATCGCATATTTATACGATTGTGAAGTGGTTAGAGGTGTGGGTTATTGTGAATTTTGTCACAGCTAGATTAGCGCTCAACCAATCAGAATTAGGAACCGAAACCATTCATTCATTCATTATATCAACAAAGGTTGCGGGGGAAGGTTCCCCATGCCTATCCAGGGGAGAACGTTTCGGGCACTGGGCAGATACACACATGACAGGGCGCCAATCTATAGCTGGTCACACACTCACACACACATACTCACACAGACTATATGGGGTATTTTAAAGCAGTCAGTTTACCTTGAATACATATTTTTGAAATGTGGGAGGAAAGCAGAGAACCCCGAGGAAACCCTTGCAGACACGTGGAGAACATGGAAACTCCACACGTTTTATGATTGTGGGTAAGGAACCAACCAGCAACCTGAAGGTCCTGATTCGATTCCCGGTCCCACCACTTACTTTGGCTGAAAAACCCTTTGGCAAGGCAACTGACCAACACTTCGGACATGTGTGACACTTCACTCAGTGTGTGTATATGTGTTTTTCACTGCATAGATGGCTTGAATGTAAAGGACAAATTCCTCTGTGTGGAAGTACAGTAGGCAAAATAGAGCACTCAATCACTTTATTATTTTACAATGTGTTACTTTGCAGATGTTTTGATCCAATATATCCTGGATCAATAGTATCAATAGTAAGGATCACTGTTATATTAATGACATAAAGGGAATTGTGAAAGATAAAAGTTTCCAAAGACGGTGTTGGATAGTGACGTCATTGCAGACATCATCTGCACCAACACTGCTTAAGCATTCTCTTGGGTGGTTTGTGTTTCTGGATGATTGGGGTTGTTTCTCATTGTAAATAAGTCTGGAGACTGTGAAGCCTTTTTATAAATAACTAAAATAAGTGATTATGGTTTCAGAGCTGAGTGGGATTGCACTGCTACTGTTTAGAGGCTCATTTATTTGGTGGGGAATTAAGATCTATGACAGTTTGTATGTTTTGATAAGACATATTTGATGATTAATTGTTTCTATGGCAAAAACAAACCTTTAGGGTAAAAAAACGGCCTTACACTGTTGGACTATAAAAGCATTCCTTTGGCATGATAGTTTGTTTAAAGATTTAAGCTTCTGGCGTGTCTGTGAGAGAGGGAGAATTCAGTCTTGCATATCACAGATTACATTTTTTGGCTTTGTAGGTTTGGATGCAAAAAAAAAAATGTATCTGTTCTTTACATCTACTTCTTCAGTTTTATTGTCCAAAGTTTAAACTGGATTGTATATCATGCAGAATCTGTTAAAACAGTACCTCCATGATTCTTTTGTTGAAGTGTTCTGCTCAAACTGTTCGTAAAAATTTACATATTCTTAGAAGTATATTATTTAGCTAGTCTCTTTAGTTCCTATTCTTTAATCTATATTAGGTGCTGTACATGCTGACAATTTTCTACATGGGAAAAATGTATGTGTTTTACTGAGTAAGCACATGTGGTTAGATGCAGGTTGGTCAAAAATAGTTTTCTGTCAGTCTTTTTTAGTGCAGATGGATTCTATTATGTTTGATGTAACTATATGTGAGAACATACTAAGTCTTGCTCTGGTTTTAGAAGAATGTGGTGATTTTGGATAAAGTACTCTGGATGTTAAAACCTCGATAAGCTTTGATAAATATTTAGAGAATCTGCTCACAGTCTGCTATAGACCACAAATACAACCAAACTATTACTGCTGTATTTTTCTCTTAAATTGTGTTCATGGATGTTTCATGTTTTCTCTTCTGCCTTTTATGTTTTTCAGATTCTGTGACAGTTAAACTATCCTTACGGTATGGTGATGTCGTCGTGACCTCTCAAGACTTCACCTTTTATGACTGCAGGGTGGTCAAACAGCTCTCTGGAAGTATGCCGTAAGTTAACACACAGAATTTTAGCCTGAAGTTGAGTTAATCATTCTTCTGAATTAGAACCAAGTCAACATATTTCAGTCCGACCTCTGTCCGTCACTTCATTAGTGACCATGAAACTGTTGCCAGGAAAAAGCCAGTTAACAAGGATTTCTATACAATCTCTCTATATCATTTTAATGCGGTACTGCAACTTTAATAGTAAAAGTATAAAACTTAAAAAAGGGAACGTCTGATCTGATATTTTTTTTTATATTACTAGCAACTTCTTGTGAATTTAAAAAAAATAAATAAAAGCGTTAATAAAGTGATGATAAGGGAAGCCTAATACATAGATATTGTAGTGGAAAGTTATTAGTGTGATACTTAAGTTATAAAGAATGAACTGTTCTCTCTCTGGGATAATTTTGTCCAGATTTTTAACCTGTGTTTTTTAAGTGTTTAAACGGGGAATTTGTTGAGGTAAAGTATATACAGTAAGGAAAATAAAAAATTGCCATGTTGGAAAACCCAGCCGTGACCCATCTTCAATGATCTAATTGAGGGAAGGAGGTTGTGCCCCAAAATCTTACATGGCCCCAGTCATCCTCTACTTAATACACTGCAGTCGTCCTGTTCCGTGTGCAGAAAAACACCCCCAAATTCTGATGCTTCCACCCAATGCTTCATAGTAGGGATGGTGTTT
The DNA here is from genome assembly GCA_025769995.1 of Xyliphius kryptos. Taxonomy (NCBI): domain Eukaryota; kingdom Metazoa; phylum Chordata; class Actinopteri; order Siluriformes; family Aspredinidae; genus Xyliphius; species Xyliphius kryptos. Next base: position 7,936 of record JAOUQT010324268.1, on the reverse strand, counting down.
TTGGGATGGTACTCATCATTCTTGGTCCTCCAAACATGTTGAGGGGAATTAAGGCCAAAAAGTTGTATTTTGGTCTCATCTGACCACAGAACTTTCTTCCATATCCTCTGGATCATTCAAATGGTCATTGGCAAGCATAAGACGGGCCTGGACGTGTGCTGATTTAAGCAGGGGAACCTTCCATGCCACGCATGACTTTAAACTATGACGTCTTGGTGTATTATCCACAGTAACCTTGGAAACTGTGGTGCCAACTCCTCCCATGTTGTTCTAGGCTGATTCCTCACCTTTCTTAGGATCATTGATACGCCACGTTGTAAGATCTTGCGTGGAGCACCAGTCTGAAGGAGATTGACATTCATGTTTAGTTTCTTTTATTTTCTAATAAATGGTTCAGTGGTTGATCTTTTTTCATCAAGCTGCTTGGCAATTGCCCCGTAGCCCTTTCCAGCCTTCTGGAGGTCAACAATTTTGTCTCTAGTGTCTTTAGACAGCTCTTTGGTCTTATCCATATTAGTAGTTTGTGTTTTGCTGTTTGTGTGGGGAGGACACGTGTCTTAATGACCTCAAACAGGTGCTTCTAATTTAGAATAATAAGTAGAGTGGAGGTGGAGTAGGCGGACTAACAGGTCTTTGAGGACAGACTTTTTTTGCAGTTACACACAAATCATTTTAAAAAATCATATATTGTGATTTTCTGATTTTTTGCTTAAAAATGTATTGTGTTTTTTGTTCTTCTTGTAATTGCTTGAGTAGTTAAATGTGCTAAACTGCTCTGCCTGGTAGGTGCCGTGGTTGTGTCTCTAGCCGGTGGGGCTGTAACTGGTGTGTACACCAGCACATTTGCACCCACAAAACAAATTGTGAGGAGAAAGGGATCATCATTTACAATGAACATGTAAGTCAGAATGCATCCGGGGTTGTTTTATTGGGACAGGTTGTTAATTTTAAAGGCCATGTTTATTAATTAGTGTACAATTAATGTTCAGTTATGATGCTTTAAATATCTTAAGTTGTGACATCTAATGCTAACGTCAACACCACCATGTATTTGCATGTCATTAGCTAATTAATCCCATTATTAAAAGAACATCAAGTCCGTCTGTTAACTTCAGAGATGCTGCCTTCTACCTCAGTTATGATTTGTCTCATAATTATTTTTGGTTTATTTTGATTTTTTTTCCATTTCTGGTCTCTGCTTCCCTTTCTCCCTCTCAGTGCAAAGTCCCTACGCACCCCCCTACACCTGCCAAGACTACAACAGTCTCTCCAACCCTGATCCACACATTCCCCACCACCACACTACGTACTGAACCTCCAACCACAACCACTGCACCCACAACCACTACAACTACTAGTACAACCACTGCAGCCACAACTACAGCCACAACTGCAACCACAATAGAGTCAACAACAACAACAACTGTGGCAGTGTCCACTATTGCAGCCCCAAATACGACCCCTAAGCTAACGTTTGGTCCCACCGATACCTTGCTGCCAACCCTGGCCACCACCTCCTCAGGCTCTACACTGCCTGTTTTAAAGGAACTAACTTCAGAAGAAATTCTGCTCTCTTCGGAGACCGAGGCAGAGGCACGGTCAGATTCGGACAGTGTTGCTATCACGATTCCCTCATTGATGGGTAAAACAACGCCACCCATTAATGAATCAGATCAGCAGTCACCATCTTTGGCACCATTTCAAACTGAAAAACCACAGATTTTTGATGAAATCACACCCTTGTCTGAACCAGTCACCAGTTCCCCGATGTTACCCAGCAGTCCTCAGATTATAGAAGATTTGACGCCGCTAAAGGAGCCTCCTACTGAAATGCACAACATAACGTATCATGATCAGTTGGAGAGTCTGGGGACTGATATAGATTCAAACTTTTCAACAACCCCTTCTTCTGCTCAACCATCTGATCTGCCTGTACACTCAGAAGAGAACCTGCAGGGAGCTCAGGTTCCTCAGGAAAAAAACAACGTTGAGGGACTGGACATGGCTGAAAATGACACTACAGCTTTTTCCACAGCGACGGTCCTCTCAGGGGATGGAGAATTAGAATATGGTGTCTCTTCTCAACCTCGACTCTTGCATGAAGGATCTGACCTGGACTACCAGTATGATATGGCTGACCTACCGGTGAGTCGACATTATTGGAAGTTTTTTCCAGCAGGCTTTCTTACTTCTCTAAGGCTGCACCTCAGTCTTTACACACTTCAAAATCCCTGTTCTCCCCTTTTTTTAATCAGTTCTATTTAATTACTTTTTGTGACTTTTGCTGTGATCAACTAAACATGGCCTCTGCTTTTGTCATGATAACTTACAGTCATTGAAACAGCTTTTCACCAAACAAATTGTTGATATCTTTTACCCATTTATCTGTTTGCTCAGATCTAGCAAAGAACAAGCTATTTATTAACTTTCTGTGTTAGCAGGAGGAGGACGAAATGTATTTTTACATAGGTTCATCCGCGTGTCCATGTGTGGAGAAGGTTCAGGGATCTTCACTTTTGCCTGTGCAAACAGACAGGAAAATCAATCTGTTGGCCCGCAATCTTCAACTTTACCAGGTAAAGGTCTCTGACCTTCATCTTTTAAGATCCACTCACATGCACTTTGCCATAATATTTATCCTAAAAACTGCTTAAATATCTTAGCTCTGTTAAAGTGAGTTTTATAATTATGGGAGTATTGAAGGAATTTACCCTTGTTATTCAATGGCGATGATGATGATGATGATGATGATGATGATTACTTTGTTTCTGTTGTGTGTCTGTAGAATCAAAATCTGGAATATGAGTGCATCTTGATAATAGAGGGTCGGACTGTGGTGGTAGATGCATATGTGGAACAGGATGAAATGAATCCCTCCATTTTTGATATTACCTGCCAGCAAAATCAGGTACAAACACAAAATGTAATTTATATTATATTTAATATACAGTAATAAGGATATAGTAGTAACTTAAAATGATAACTGGGTGCAAAATTAAACTGTCAAAAAGTGCCCTGATGTCCACACATCCATAACATCTGTTTTTGCAAAGACAAAAGTTTGTCATGAGTTTAATAATTCAAGCAATCACTGATTAGAGTATCACCTAAAACAGATGATGTAATTAACATATTCCCAAGTGTGTACAAAAAGAACCCCAGCACACCAGATGCTTATGTGAGTGCAATCTAACCTCTGACAACATGCCAAAGATTCAACCACCAACAAAAGTGCTGATCATTTAAGTCCTTGAAATACTGCAAAATTCCCTGCTTGGACCCTAAATTTACCTAGAAACCAGTCAAGTTTCACATAAACCAGTCATCACACAGAAACATTATTAGGGTAAACATTTCTGGGGTAAGCTGAAAGAGGAGGCTTGGAATATGAAACCAAAAAAATCTTTGGGAAGCAAGACTGCTTTCTTTGCCACTTCACCAATAAGTTATTTGACTCTTTGCCAAGACTGATGGATGCAGTCCTCCGAGCTAATGGAATTCATACACAATATTAATTATTTTTTCCAAGACACCAAACATTTATGTTGTAATGTTATCGCTGCATGTTGGTATATTCAAAGTAATGTAGACAGTATGTATAATTTAAAAATTTTCAACATTATATTTGTAAATGAAAAGACTTATGTTCAAGCAAAGTATGATCTTTCTGTTTTAATAAAATTATAAAAATTAATAAATGATACAAAACTTTTTTTTGGCATAATCCAGAGCGCTTGCCGTGCATGTAAGCCATTTCTGATTTCAATCTATCAGCCTATCAAGTTCTTATTTGTCCTTCCTACAACTTGGATAAGCAACAAGGCTTTTGTCAGAAACGGTATATATATATATATATATATATAAGTCCTTGCAATGGAAAAAAATAATTTGTAATGGGGCACTTTACTGCAGAAGTAAACATATTGGTAGTTTTTTCAGAATAATATTATATTAAATAAGATGGCATACTTTTCTTGCCATTTAACTTGAAATCAAATCAAACATATTGATGCTATTTGGAAAAAATGTCCATTAACTGTCTGAAGAATTGATTTGTGTACATAATATTATGTTTGTAATGAATAATTTTGAAATACATGTACCATGTGTCTTGACTAGTGATATTAGGATAAAAATATAAACTTTAGTCTGCTTTCTTTTAAGATTTTTATTGTTTTCACAGTACACCTACTCTGCCTTAGTGGAAGAATACGATGCCATGGTGTATGTGAAGAGGAGAGACACCTTTCATGTGGACAGTGCCAATGACCTCCATGGTAAGCAGTGGTGTCATTTCAATATTCTGTTTGCTGTACACCTCTTTAGAGTAACTAGGAGGTCGTAGGTTCTTAACGTTGCAATTGTCAGAAAGAACATGGTTTATTTTAGTTACCGAACCTTAAATATCAATGTGCCAATACATTAACAACTCCCAAGCTTGTGAGCTACCGTGTGTTGCATTTGGCTGACAAGAAAAGCCAGGAGCCCAGTTTGTGATCTTTGGTTCCTGTGTCTCTCACTCACCTGCTTTTTCATCATAGCTGTATTTCGTTTCCAACAATGGAAACTAATGAGAACTTCACTGCAGCTGTGTTTTTGCTTTACTTTTTGCTCTGTGTTCTTGTGTTTGAGTTTCTCTTAAGGAAGCTATTTTTTCTCACTGTAGAGCTGGTGAAAGTAGACGGCCCTGTCTTTGAGTGATGAGTTTATGGTTTTGCTGTTGTGGCCTGTGGTTTTTAACTTCTGAATTCTAAATTTTCTAGAGCTCTGTGATGTACAGCTTAACATAGTTTATCCTTTATCTTTTGCCAAGTGGCCCTTATTAAATTTGTAGCTTTTACTGCTAGAATAAGAACATAATACATCAGAACTAAGAATTTGTATGCTGCTTATTTAAAAAAAATGTAGATATCTAGATAAAAACTTGTAAATTTTTGTGCACTATATTTGAATCAGAATATTGGTGGCATGCTGAGTTGTGCCCAATGGTTGTAATTGAAAATCTCATTTTGTATCCACTCTGCTCTCTTATTAAGTTTGTAATAAAGTGCTCCACAAAGCACTCATCTTTGTATTTGAACAAATCTGCAAAACTTTATACATTTTTTGTTCTGTGACATGCTGTGAAAAACCTTCTTAGAACAGTTGAAAGTTGTTGACTAACTTGGAATGGGATTTCATGAAAGTTGTAATGTGTACGTGTCCCAGTACTTTTGTACATATAGCGAATTTTAATGGTTTATGTTGACTGATCAGATTTAATTAGTTTGTTTGAAGCCTTTTATCATTTAGATTTATGTTCTGCAAAATTATTCATAATGTATTATTAATGATAATATTAATAAACATTTTAGTCTGTTGTTTACTTCTGTGTATGTCACTTGTTTTCCTTTTACATTTAAGAATAATATTTAAGATTTTACAGGAATCACTGAAGCTTGTAAGTGGAATGTAGTGTGACTCTGTATTTACAATCGCTGGAGATCAATATATACATTTTTTGCTATGCATCTTGTAAATATTTAGTTTTTTTTTTTTTTACACCTCTTTCCTGAAAAGTGTACAGTGAAATGAAAGTTCCTACTTTGTGTATTTCTTACTTCTCAGTCACAAAAAAAGCTGTAGTCAATAGACACTAACACAGTTAATCAAAATCCATCAAAAAAAACGACAATGAAAAATAGTCAAAATAGTCATGTCTGGTATTAATAAAAAAAATCACCTCTCATGTTTTGATGTCTTTAAATTTATGTTTCACTATTTTGCTATAGTTTGCTATATTTTTGAAATGATTTACAAACTATGAGTGCCATGATATAAAATATATGGCATTTCTAATCTTGTGCTTTTTTTCCTTTTCCGTTTTTTTAATATGTGCACAGCTCTACAATACTGATTTATTTCTTTTTGAAAACCTCCAGGTCAAAGTCAGCGATGATTTTAATTAACGTTTAGTTTTTTGCGTCAAGTTATTAACTGTGAAATTCTGAACTCTTTGACTGTTACACTAAGAAGATGCCAAGTAAAGTAAAAAAAAAAAATAATTGTATGATTTTTTTTTTTGTGTGTGTGTCTGATAACTGAATAGTCAACAACACTAAATGATGTAATGTGTTGTAATGCTTTGTGAAAGTAGAAGTCATATTTTACATTTTACTTTCTAAAAAACTTGTCTTTAAGATAAGATAAGCCTTTATTAGTCCCAAAATGGGGAAAATCTCATTCTCAGCAAAGTGACAGTAATTGTAAAGTTCAAAAAGATACTTTTTACAACTAGGACAGAAATAGAAATCAGTATATACATAACATAAAAAAATGACAATTATGTACACGATAGTGTCTTTTACAAAAGAAAAACACCATAAAAGGCAAACAGTTTGCACAGAAACAACGTATTGCACATGTGATAAGTGAATAGTTATTGCACAATTGTTATTGTTCATTTGGGCATAACGGAAAGCAGTGATGTTTGTATAGTCTAACTGCAGCAAGAATGAAGGACCTTAACACACTTCGGATGACTTAGCTGGTCACAGAAGGTGTTGCCCAGTGCCACTAGTCTCTCAAGTTAAAGAGTTCTCCCAGGACCGAGCTGGCCTTCCTAATGAGTTTGACCTGTCTGTTCCTGTCTGCATTAGCATTAAACAGTGATTTACTTGGTTTTAAATAGTTCAAGAGCAGTTTAAGAGGGATCCAAAAACTGTAATATACTAAGACTTGATAAAAAATGCACATCTTTAACATGATTTTTTCTTTTTATTGCAGTGACTTTGTATAACTGCTCAGTGGGCCGTTCAGACTGTAGTCGATGTCACACAGCAGACCAGAAGTTTGGATGTGTGTGGTGCAGTGGAAGTCAGTCGAGCTGTTTATTCAGAGACTCCTGCACTGAGAGCGTTCAAGACACCTGCCCTGCTCCTGTCATTCACTCGGCAAGTTACTCAATTAAGAAAGTTCATTTGATACTATTTAACAATCCTATACCAGTGTATGAAATTGTGAAATTGCTTTAGCCAAATGCCAAACTGCGTGTTTGTCAGTTGTTTTGTTATTATCAAAAATCTCCTTTGCTTTTTGCTTAATTTGTCTTGTGGATTTAATTTTAATTCTAATAGTCATTCAACAATTTATGCTGTTTAATGCACTTCAGCTGGTCTGGCACAGCCATAAAGTTCAAATGTATGTAGTGATGAAAAAGGGGTTGTTCATCCAGCTGTTTTTTAAATCCCTGCAAAGTACCTTTAAAACAGTTATTAATTCTCTTCTTGCCCAACAGTTTAGAGTAAAGGTTTCCTAAATAGTCCTTTGCATCCTGGCCCTTATCTATGTATGACCGCTAACAATTAAATTTTCACAGAATGTTTATATAGACTCTTTCCAAAAAATTTAAATATCATGAAAAATTTGATCACAGTCAAGCGCTGTGATGGCATGGGCATTAAACCAGGTTTTGGTGCTTCTGGCAGCATGGGCTGGAAGATTAAATCTGCATCCCCATACAGAAGGAATCATGAAGTCCTATAAAAACATTTTTGGTAGACTCTGGCGGTGACCTTGTATTAAAGAAAACAGTATTTACCAACACCTGCTCCCGACACTGCTCCCCCAAATCATGACAAGACTGAATATTTCACACTTGGCTCACACTCAAGCAGTTTGGATTCTGATCCTCACCTCTACTGTCTAGTAGCTGATTAGTATGTCACACAAAGTTTAAAACATTAATACCCTGAAAAATTTTGGCTGATTTCTCCTCAGTATTCCTATTTTTTCTTGTTTTTTATGAGCTGGAAGACCAGTTATGTAAAAATCAACAAATAAATACTTGAAATCGTTCAAATTGTGGGCCCTATAATATATATGGCGGCACGGTGGCTTAGTGGTTAGCACGTTTGCCTCTCAGCGCTGGGGATTCCCGGTTCGAATCCCTATCTGG
>JAOUQT010324260.1:0-13907 GCA_025769995.1 Xyliphius kryptos | reverse complement strand
AATCCCTCTGACCACTGTGCAGGACTTGTAGATGTCATTCCCAAGACGAATTGACGCTGTATTGGCCGCAAAAGGAGACCCTACACCGTACTAATAGATTATTGTGGTCTAAAACCAGGTGTTTCAGTTCCATTGACAAAAACATAGTTTTCACATCATCCTACAGATGGTGATAGTAAATTTGACAGTGGCCTTATATACACTCACTATCCAGGGTGTAAAGTTTACCTCTCCGTTTTTTTGCACTCTGTAGTCCAGTTTCATTGCATACTTTGTTAGTCCTATTTACTCTGAGAGCTAATGATCAGGACCCCCACAGGACCACTACAGAGCAGGTATCTTTTTGGGTTGTGGATGATTCTCAGCACTGCAGTGACAGTAATGTGGTGCTCGTGTTGTGTTAGTGTCTGTTGTATTGGTCCGAGTAAATAAGAAACGCAGTGCTAGTAAGAAAAATCCACCAAACAAATATGTCCAGCCACCTGCATCCTGTAGGCTGCATTACATAAGCTCTGATGAAGGATTAGAGGATGACTGATACACACTGTGCAGTAACAAATGAGCTACTGTCACTGATTTTGCATATACACAGTGGAGCAATTAGGTAAATGTGTTTAATAGACTGTACAGTGACTGGACCTTATTTAAAATCTGCAGCAGCCCAGCAGCAATGGCTAGATGAGAGAAAAAGAGAGAGATAGATGATGTCTGGTGTTGATAACTCTGGGTATTCCATTTTTTATCCATGCCGGTTAAATCAAAAACATCAAACTTTGTATTTCAAATTTCTGGTTTTATTCTCTTTTACGTCTTTTGCCATTTGATCTTCGACCTAAGGACGTTCATAATGAGCACAGCCTTCCGCAGAAAGCTTTTGATTTTGTAACGGCTACCAAGCACAGATGATTGCTGGAGCTTATGAAACTAACACTTGCTCCGAGTCTTGTCAAAGCCAATTGTATGAATACAGATTAGATGATCGGTAGAATAGCTTTAACCTTAACATAATCGCTTACCTCCTGTTTGTCCTTCAATCCATATACTTTCTTCCTTCATGTCTTTCATCACGTCTAACTTTGCGCCCAATACATGTTTAAACATTTTTCAGTTTACTGTCTCTGCACCGTCTCCCCTCTTCTTTTGGCTTCACCAACACAGCATGAAAAAGTACAATCTACCTCCTCTTGTCAAAGACAATTAATTTGCTCATTGCTTACGCTCATCGATCCAGCTAAGATAAGACGCATTAATGTATTCTATTTTATAGAAAGGCAGATTTCATGAATGACTTTGACTTATGTTTGGAGGCATGTCGGAGGCGAGTGCATAGAAAATCAATGCCCATGTTAATACGGTGGTCGGGTTCGGGGAAGAGCCTATGGATGATTCTTGGACGGAAACACCGTTGCATGCAATCTGCACAATGAGCGTGTGCTTAGAATTTACAGAGAGTCACAAAAACCATCGGCAAAGCATTGGCTTTCTTCTTAGCCAAATTTATCACCATTAGCAGATAAATTGACAGACAAGTAAAGGACAATCATTTCTTTTATCTATGACTGCTTAAGCTAATTGTGGGCAGGTTGTTTAAAATTATATTTTTAGATGTTTTGTACAAGACATATTTTAGATTTGAAGATATATGACACTTAGTCGGTGGCACAATGGATTGGATTCCAATATGGGTAAAGATTGCATGTTCTCCCTGTGTCAATATGGGTTTTCTTTGGGTTTCCTGCTTTTCTCCCAAAATCCTAAAACATGGATTCACGGTAAATTGGCTGCTTTAAAAATGCCCCTATGTAGTAAGTGAGTGGGTGTGTACTCAGAGCCCGGGAGGTTCTCCCCTTGATGGGCATAGGAACCCCCGCCACCCTCATAAAGGATTAAGTGGAAGATAATGGATGAATGAATGGATAAAAAGATAGTTGCATGTGCAAATTAAAATGTACATAAACAAAGCTATCAAATCTTATAAATGAATGTAGTCGAAATAAATAAAAAACAAAAACAGTTTTGGAAATGTTGTGAGCAAAAAGTTTTTTTTTTTTTTTTAAATATGAAATAAAGTGTTACACGACAGAGATACTCAAGTAACATACAGATACTTAAAAGTACAGTAACCAAGGACATTTACTTCATTATTTACCACCTCTCGTATGTGGGGGGGTGGGGGATGGGGTTCGAATGGGCGCCAATCCCTTGTTGGGCACGTACTCATGAACACTAGCAAACGTGCTATATAGAGACATTTTAGACCAGCCAGTTTACCAACAATCCATGTCTTTGGACTCTGGAGGAAACCAAAGAACCGGTAAAAACCCAGGATGGACATGGGGAGGACATGGTAACTCCCAGATTGGGACTCAAACCTGGTTTCCAGCGCTGAGAGACAAATGGGCTAATTTTTAATCCAGCTTGCTACCCCCTGACATAAAATGTCCTTTATAAATAACACAGTGAGAGCATTTATTAAAATATATTCCAAATTCTTAAGACTCATAAAATGACTAATTGATTCTGCACTGTTTGATGCAGATTGAAGGATGAAGGTCTTTCTGGCTGAAAAATGGTTGTCGTTATTTCTGTAATTGTTATCTCTTAGAAAGCTTGAAGGACAGCATGCTGGGAAAAAAAGTTATTAGAACACAAATGAGCTTAACCAGCATAAGAAAACATTTTAACAGAGTCGCCGCCAAATCCAATTATTATTAATTTGTTGAAATATTTTTTTTTTTAAGAATCAAAGAACACTTTTTGGTTAACCTTCAAATTTGGTTTTGTACTTAAATTAAAAACAATGAAAATAACATATGGGTTTTCTCTGGTGAGTGTTCCATGATTTTAATGTGTATGGTACATACTTTTTAGTCATTTATCTAGCTTCCCTATATATCATAAAAATGTATTCATAGTAGCTTTGATGTCCACGGCTCACTTCAAATTAATTTCTTCAACAAAAAACCCAGCAGTTTGTATGCTGATGGGCAGACATGCCCAGAACAAGGGATTATACTGCTCTGCCATGTTAATTAGACAAGGTGTGCATGTCCTCATTTGCATGTATTCTTGATAGCCGTGTTATCACTACAAATGGTCACTAAGCAGTTTGCAGTGTTGGAGAACATTGAAAATGGCCCCTATTTCAGCTGCTACTGGTTAAAAAGCTTTGTTGTTTAAATCACACATATTCATGTGGCTGGTGTACTAGTTTGTATTTAGTCTTTTGCAGAATCTATGCTTCCATCCATGTTATTTCATCCATGTTATGTTGTAAGTCATGTGATGAACATATTTCATCAGATTAGATTAAGATTAAGACAGTGGTGGAAACTTGCTAATATCTTAATATAATATTATACACTGCTCAAAAAAACAATGAGAAACACTTAAACAACACAATGTAACTCCAAGTCAATCACATTTATGTAAAATCAACCTGTCCATTTAGGAAGCAACACTGATTGTGAATCAATTTCACTTGCTGTTGTGCAAATGGAATAGACAACAGATAGAAATGAGAGACACTTAGCAAGACCCCCCTATAAAGAAGAGCTTCTGCAGGTGGTGACCACAGACCACAGGTAGTGCAGGTTCTTCAGGATGGCACATCAATGCGAGCTACAGTTTAGTTATTTAGCTGACGCCTTTATCCAAATCGACTTTTTATCCTACAGCACCCTGGAGCAATGAGGGTTAAGATTCTTGCTCAAGAACCCACATTGGTAACTTCAGTGGACCTGGGATTTTAGCCCACAACTTTTTAATGAATCATCCAGATACCAGGAGACATAGACAGTACACCAGGAGACATGGAGGGGGCCGTAGAAGAGAACATCCGCCACCTCATCAGGAGCATGCCCTGGTGTTGTAGGGAGGTCATACAGGCACGTGGAGGCCATACACACTACTGAGCCTCATTTGAACTTGTCTTGAGAAATTTCCACTGAAGTTGGATCAGCCTGTCATTTGATTTTCCACTTTGATTTTGAGTAGGATTCCAAATCCAGACCTCCATGGGATAATCATTTTGATTTACATTTTGATCATTTTTATGTTATTTTGTTCTCAACGCATTCCACTATCTACTACATAAAGATTTTCAACTGAAATATTTTATTCCTTAAGATCTAAGATGTGTTATTTTTGTGTTCCCTTTATTTATTTTTTTGAGCAGTGTATATGAGTCTATTAAGTCCATCCTCCAGAACTGCAACACTGTCAGTCCAACAGAAGTCCATGTTCCTTTCCATAATCGTCGTATCTGCAGTGCTCTATTGCCATAGACAAGGAGACGGGGACTCCATGACGACATATTACTCTATATGAATAAATAAACTTAACCTTAAGAGTGAGATAATGTATGCAACACTCAACTTAACGACATGGTCATGAAACCGCTGAACACACGACCTGCAGGGTATCAGTTCCCATCATGAGATTTTATTTAGGACTCAATGAAACGGAGGAAGTGGTGAACTCCTGTCAGGAGCCACGGGGCATTTTTTGGGTGCAGATACTGTATATGGGAACGAATGACTAATGGGTTACCTATTTTTTAAGAGGTTTCATTGCATTAACAAAAGAGAGCTTGTAGACTCATTATGAATCACATTGATTCAAGTTCACACAAAGCTGCTTTGCTCACAGGAAGGGTAGATTCTGGTTTCCTCTAGTGAATATTTGGGATGGCTTTATGGTGTCTGACAAGCTTTGACACGCTGTGTGTGCTTGTGTGTGTGTGTTATCTTGGTAATTGCTACCATCAAGAGCTTACAATCCTTTAAATATACAGCTCTGAACAAAATTAAGAGACCACTGCAAAATGATCAGTTTCTCTGATTTGACTCTTTATAGGTATATGTTTAGGTAAAATTAACATTGTTCTTTTATTCTATAAACTACTGACAACGCGTGAAAAATTTAGTATTTATTTGCAGAAAATGAGAAATGGTCAAACGAAAAAGATGCTTTCAGACCTCAAATCATGCAAAGAAAACAAGTTCCTACTTATTTAGAAAGAATACTAATGTTTTGACTCAGGAAGAGTTCAGAAATCAATATTTGGTGGAATGTCAAGATTTTTAATCATATCTTTGATGCGTATTGGCATGCTGTCCACCAGTCTCTCACACTGCTTTTGGTTGACCATATACCACTCCTAGTGCAAAAATTCAATCAGTTCAGCGTTGTTTGATGGCTTGTGACTCTCCATCTTCCTCTTGATTAAATGCCAGAGGTTTCCAAAGGGGTTCAGGTCTGGAGATTAGACTGACCATGACAGGATCTTGATCTGGTGGTCCTTCAGCCATACATTGATTAATCTAGCTGTGTGGCATGGAGCATTGTCCTGCTGGAAAAAAAAACAGTCCTCAGAGTTGGGGAACATTGCCAGAGCAGAAGGAAGCAAACATTTTTCCAGGATAACATTATATGTGGCTTGATTCATACGTCCATCGCAAAGATGAACCTGACCAATTCAGGTCTTGCTGAAGCATCACCAGGTCATCACAGATCCTCTACCAAATTTCCACCTGGAGAGGCATGTACGCCTTTTCAGGTGTCCGTCTAACTTTTAGATGAGCTGTTGTTGGGCAAAGCTAAAAAATTGGACTCTATGGTCCAATTCTTATGGTCCTTTGAAAACATCAGCCTGGCTCTCCTGTGCTTCTTATTGCTGAAAGTCTTTTTTTTAGCTTTACGTGACTTGAGCCCTGTCTCTAGGAGCCTCTTACGAACTGTTCTTGCTATACACTTGCTATGCAGCTGCCATTTGCCATTCCTTTAGGTCATCCTACAGTTGCTTACTGATGTTCGAATAAGATGACGGTCATCCCGGTCAGTGGAGAGTCGATTTTGCCCTCTGTCGATCTGTAGATTTGTTGTCCCCAATGTCTGCTGCTTGACCTTGTTGAAATGAACTGCCGTCTTAGAGGTTTTAAGGATGAAAGCAACATGACACTCACTGTATCCCTCTGCTAGTGAAGCCAGAATTGAGCTCTTCTTTTTATTACTCAAGACTTTTATGATCAACTCCTTTGGCATGGTTAATGGTTCTTTATTTATTCCAATAACTTTTTTGCCATCCAGCTTGTTCTATTGCTAAAGGATTGTGGTCTGACCCCAACCAAGTTGGGATGCTTGTAAATCGCTTTGGATTAAAGCGTCTGCTAAATGACAAAATTAAAAAAAAGTCCAAATGTTTTTATATTTTTCCTTGTTACATAAGATTTGGTTCAGGTAATCACCTGGTCAGAAGCACATTATGTAGAATGAGGTTTACTTGGGTTGGAGTTCAACTGACACTGGAATGGAATGGCTGTCATACATGAAGAGATACGGATTTGTGTGTGTAACCTTACTACAGTCATACTGTCCTGAGTATTAAACTAGGAGCACTTGAGAAGACCCCCTGGGTGGGTCACTGGTCAGGACAGGCAGACATACATTCACACCCAGAAACCATTCAGATCCTGTACTTCATCTGACACACATTCAGACTGATAAAGACGCAGGGAGAACATGCCATCACCTCCACACTAAATTGATGCTGAATCAAAACTGGAACCATGACGCAACAGCACACTCTCTGCACATCCTCTCCGCACACACACACCATGCTGTTGACTTTTCTTGTCACTATATATACTGTACTAAACTAAGTGTGGGTCTGTATTTTGCCTGGCAGTACTCACCCCTGCTAAAGAAGCTGTACTGTCAGATTGCCAAGACCTGCCCCATTCAGATCAAGCTGGCCTCCTCACCCCCCCACGGCAGCGTGGTACGAGCCATGCCCATCTACAAGAAGGCAGAACATGTGACTGAGGTGGTGAAGCGCTGTCCGAACCACGAGCTGGGACGAGACTTTAACGAAAGTAAGTGGACTTTTTTTTGAATATCGTGTCTCGAGGAATTTCCACAGAAGTTGGATCTGTCGTTTGATTTGGAGTAGGATTCCAAATCCAGACCTCCATAGGATAAACATTTGGATTTACATTTTGATCATTTTGATGTTATTTTGTTCTCAACTCATTATACTATCCAATAAGATTTTCAATAGAAATATTTGATTCATTAAGATCCAGGATGTGTTATTTTAGTGTACCATTTATATATACATATATTATATACATTTTCTTTTGTTTATATTCTATAAAAGTGGCTCGCAACTTAAAAAGCATGAAAAAATGTGAGTCCTGGGCTAAGACCAGTTGAGAATCTCTAATCTTAACCAATTCCGTTCTGTTCCATGTGATTGGGAGTCTGATCTTCACCTGTTGACAGAAGCAGTAACATTTAATACTAGACTAAAGTAATTCAGCATCTCTTTCTCTTTCTTTCTCTCTCTCTTTCTGAGCAGGTCAAGTAGCTCCAGCCAGCCACCTGATCAGGGTGGAGGGGAACAACTTGTGTCAGTACATAGACGACCCGGTTACAGGGAGGCAGAGTGTGTTTGTACCATATGAAGCTCCACAGGTAGGAAGAATGATTACAAACTAAAATCAGCAAAACCAAATGTATAGTTTTCCATTTACAGGGTTAAATGGGGCTGGTTGAGGTGCTGTAGCCTATCCCAGTCCTCATGGATCGAAGGTGGGGGAACATCCTGGACAAGTCCCTGACAGTGCAAAATACACAGATAAACAATTTCACACACATTCACACCCAGCCATGTTTTGTTGGACTGTGGAAGGAAACCCACGCAGACACAGGGAGAACATGCAAACTTCACACGACCACACATTATTTAATTGGGGCACCTCTTAGCGCTGGGGATCAAAGTTCGAATCCCGATCAGGGTGGAGTTTACATGTTCTCCCTGTGTCCATGTGAGTTTTCTCCAGATTCTCTGGTTTTGAATTGACTGCTCTAAATTGCCCCTATTTAAATTGCCTCTATATGGGGTGTGTGTGTGTGTGTGTGTGTGTGTGTGTGTGTGTGAGTGAGTAAGTGTGTCCCCAATGATGGATTGGCGCCATGTCCTGGGTGTATCTGTCTGAAACGTTCTCTTCTGAATAGAAATGAGGAACCCCCCACAACCCTAGTATAGTAGTCTATCTGAGAGGATCCAGGAGAAACATGTCCACAGAGAAAGCCGTATCAGGTTCTAACATATGTATTCAACACAGAACACAATGGAAGATGTTTTTTTGAAAAGCTTCCAAGTGTTAAATATGGAAAGAGAATGAAACCAAATTGTAATGCTCTACTTACTTTGCTGAATATGCAATGTTTATTTTTGTCTTATTGTTAAAACCATGTTTTTTTATTATTCTTATTAATATTATCGGCTGTAGGCAGAGAATCAGATATTTGGAACTAGACTGTGTGTTGAGCAACTGCTGCCATTTGGAGGCAATAATACAAACTGCCGGTGTCCCGATTCATGTACTAATGTACCTTATCTCATTTTTTTTTTTTAGGTGGGGACAGAATTCACAACCGTCTTGTATAATTTCATGTGTAACAGTAGCTGTGTGGGTGGAATGAACCGCAGACCCATCCTCATCATCATCACTCTGGAGACCCGAGAGTTAGTATTCATTCTATTTCCTTTAATCAATGTCTTAAACAGATAGTTAAAACCATTGGTTAAAGTTTGGTTGCGTGGGTGGAGGTGGCACAGTGGTGCAGCGCTGACTCCTAGCACTTTACAATCAGAGGGTTCTGGTCCTTGCACATGATCACCTGACAACAAAGTAGTCCTCCTACGTGAGCACATGTGTCCGATCGGTGGGCAGCCCTGTATATGGTGCCTGGGCAATTAGGGTTAGGTGCCTTGCCCAAGGGCACTTCATCCATAGTACTTGGTGGAATCAGAAGTCGACCCGGGACCTTCAGGTCACAAGGTTTGTTCCCTAAACACAAGCCAACGACTGCCCCAAACGATGTTTGCCCAGATGTAGGGCTTTGTGTCTGTGTATCTGCCCTGCTGTGGGCATGAAGCATGTTCCCTTTTATTGCCCTGTAAGCACCAGGATAGGCTCCAACAAACCTAAACTGTAATAACTGGCATTGTGGGTAGTTCTGTCTTGCGTGAGATTCCAAATAATGCCTCTCTACTGTGTGAATTTCATATGTTCTTACAGTTTGGGGGTAACGGGTTCCTCCTCTGAAGACAAAACACAGATGAACTGAAATTACTAAACTGCCAATAAGTTTGAATGTGTTTAAATGTCTTCCTGATGGTTTATGGTCTTTTTTTGGTTCACTCTATTCCAATTTTAAGTGCTGGGATAGGCACCTTCCCTCCCACACAAACACCAATAAAAAATAAGCCATTTAAATTAATAATGTAATAAACAAAGTCTGATCTCATGATCCCTTCATCTCCACTCAGTGGTCAGGTCCTGGGTCGCCGCTCGTTCGAAGGACGGATATGTGCGTGTCCAGGTCGAGACCGTAAAGCCGACGAGGACCACTACAGGGAGCAGCAGGCGCTGAACGAAAGCGTGGCCAAGAACGGCAACGTGAATAAACGCAGTGAGTCCAGCCATTGTTTAAAAAAGCACTGAACGCTTACAAAGAAATAAAGGGATGTAAAGCAAAGGGATGTAGTTCTCCATGAAGCGTCAGGGAGAAAGTGTTCAGTTGCATTTTAAAACCAGACCATAATATCTAAGGTGAAAACTTTGTAAACAATGTAACAAACGTTAAGGATGGAGCTTAAAAAGGGGATAAGGGGAGGACATACAGAGGAGGGATGAGGCTGATAAAGGAAGGAGGAAAGGATGCTGAGGGTGAAGCCATCAGGCAGGAGGAGGAGAGGGAGGTCAAAGAGAAGGCTTGTGGATGTGGCGGATGAGGACTTTGGACAGGGAGGGAGGTGGTTGGAGTGATAGCGGAGGATACTCACGATAGAGCAAGATAAAAAACAATAATGCTATCTGGCGCCCCCTAATGGAAACAGCCGAGAACAACCCATAGAACTTTCACTGTCATTTAATTCTAACAAAAGCAGAATCATGTATTTAACCAAGTTTAATAAAGACATATACATATTAAGGACACAGGTAAAATAATCTTATCATAAAATAAATAAATCAATTGAATACGTTTATTTCTAGTGGTTATTAAATTATACAGAATGACCACGGATGCGGTACGCTGGTGATTGGTTAGTGCTCTTACCCTGCTCATTGAACCTCCACACTCTGCTCCCCATGGCGCCAGAGGGGGTCCAAAAGTTTTAAGAACTTAAAAACAGAATCCATAGGCAACAAATGTATATTTTCTTCGTTGCACATTTTTTCGCTGGCTTTTTTCATTTTTTGCCTGCGCTTCTCTCTATCGCCCCCTCGCGTCCAAATATTTCTTACGTTCGATTTTTGGATTTAGGGCCTGTTTAAACGGGTGGGCGGGATCTAGACAGTAATTGGCTGCTCGAGAAAAGTCGAGCCCACTCAGCCATGCTACTCTATGACAAATTGTGGATTAACACATTTTAAAAAGTGTGACTGGAAAAAATAATGAAAATAAAAATAGCTGATTGAAGTAAACAAACTCTCAACTCATTTTTTAAAAGATATTCGCTGACGTCACCGGATGTGTAGTTATGGCTGGGTGGGCTGGACTTTTCGCGAGCAGCCAATTAGTGTCTAGATCCCGCCCACCCGTTAAAACGGGTCCCAAATCAAAAAATCGAACGTGAGAATTTTTTAGACGCGAGGGGGCGATAGAGAGAAATTAGAAGCGCAAATGAAAAAATGAGAAGAGCAAGTGAAAAAATGTGCAACGAAGAAAATAGACATTTTTTTGCCAACGTATTCTCAAAACTTTTGGACCATGGGATACGCTAGCCAATGCCCCACTCCCTTTTTTACCTGATGGAGCCCCACCCCCTTTTAGTTTCCTAACATGGCCGCCACATGAAACAGCAATTCCTTCAATGTTACACAAATTCCTGCATCAGGTAACTTTTTGTTTCAATCAGTCACATTTTTGGGAAAATATCATTGATGAAACTCGACAACATGGCTGTACCCTTTGTTTTCGGTACTTTCGAAGACGTGCAATCCGTGGTTCTTAGTCACGGAAGTGTAGTTATACAGTCTGCTCACCAACACGCTGACTACATGAATACTTTGTGAGTTTATGGTGGCGAGGCAGAAATAGGACCAGCAGCGGTATCGTCAATTATGCAGCGTATGCGGCGTCTAGTATGTACATATGTATATTTATGGATATATAATGGCTCTAACGTGTCAAAGACTTAACCTAATGTATGTAGAACCTGAGGGTCTTCATTAGTCTTAATTGTCAAGAAGGTTCTGGCTTCTTCTCCTGGTTGAGTAATTTCTCTGTGGACTCTGCATGTCTCCTCCGTTCCTATGTGAGATTACTCCGGCAACAAGGTTTTCTCCCACAGTCCCAAGACATGCATCTACATTAAAGGTACTAAACCGCCCCATGACTGTACCTCCAGTAACCACCCCACTGATGCTGTCCAGATGTAGAAACGCTCATTACGTGAAACTGTTATTACGTGAAAATGTTATTAGCTACTGCAATATGGTTGCTATGTTGTATATCTAATTAACCGTTTCTATACGGTCATCCTTCCTACTAATAGAATCAGCTCATCAACACATTTACATGACACTCAGGTCATGAAGTTCAATCAATGAGCTGACACTGATGTTATAATAACCATTATCCTAAAAACAAATTGTATTTCTTATCGGTTTAATGATATATCGTCCTTCCACTGGATCCTATCGACAGCTTTTTTAAGCTTTTATACAAATTCTGAACAATGTCAACACACTCTGTTCAGAGCCGAAACTGGAGGTCTGTTACACGGTTGCCTAGGCACCATCCCTCTGTAAGTGGGAGCAATGACTAAGCCACTAATGCTGCACTGCTGTGAGCTGATATTTCCAAATTTACAGGGTTTTTTTTTTTACTTCCCAATAGATTTATTTTTTCACCAGTTCAAACATAAATTTGCACCATAAATGCAAATCCACAGAAACTGTATAGACTTGAAACTATAGATGTACGCCATGCAGGCAGTGATGTGGTAGAGCAACCACTTGGAAGGCGTTAGACGATACTGGTTCTATACAAGGTTGGCGAACATTTTAACAGCACGTTTCACTGAAGTCACTCATTGATCTGCTTATTTGGGAAGATAACAATCTATAATTATGTCTTCATGAAAGTTTCTGAGTAGCACAGGTTCCGCGGGATCGGACACGTTTAGTCGGATGTCGTCTTTGTTGTTGACGAGCAACTCGTAGCATGCGTTTCAACATTAGCTTCACACGTTAGTCGCCTGCGTCATCCCCTCCATTCTACCTGTGCGTCAATTGCTATACGTTAAGCTCCTCGCGTTATCCCCTCTACTCTACCTGTGCACCAAACGCCTCGCGTCGTCGCCTCAACTGTACCCTTGCGTCAATTGCTATATGTTAAGCTTCTTGCATCATCCCCTCCACTGTACCCGTTTGTTGGGTTAGCAATCTAAGGGCTGTGGGTTCAAATCCCAGGTCCACTGAAGTAACCAATGTGGGTCCTTGAGCAAGACCCTTAACCCGCACTGCTCCAGGGGTTCTGTATGTGACCCTGTGTTCTGACCCCAGCTATTAAGTGAGATACTTTGGTTAAAGCATCTGCTAAATGAAGCACCTCACATCATCCCCTCCACTCAACCCATGCGCCAATTGCTATAGAGATGACACACACCAAGCGCCTTATATTACAGATATATATTTCTTATTTGTTTTAGGGTGATTAGAGTTCAGAGAGAAGAGAGTTGGGCAGAAGTCATCTATTTGCTTTTGGACTGATCAACCAAAACCCGGTACTGCACTGCTTTATCAATATGCGCATTATTACCGCTGCTCTTTGCCCGTGTTTTGCTATTTTGCTGGTGAGTAAATGATTTGCGCACCGGACGCAAACTAAACAGCCTTTAAGCCGCGCGGCCAGCGTCTCTGTGCGCCTTGCTGCATTAGTGCGTCATTCGGAAAGCTTTGAGTCAGAGGCTGCAGAAGCTTCATCTCTAACAATAAATGACTTACTTTAAACTTCATTTAAATCACAGAGTTTATACTACAGGTACTTATAGAACGCAAAGGATTCCGAACAATGAGCGCACGGATTCTTATTCGTATTCTTATTTATAGACAGCTGGCCGAGCATCCTAATTAATCCGGTTAGTTTGGATGAAGCAGAGAACTGACCGGAATGGCGCACGGATGCGTAAATGTTCTGCTTCAAGGCTTCATTCTTTCTGCAGGAGCGACAAAGTCAACGAGACGCGGTCACCGCGGGACGAGCAGCCGGTCCGGTGTCTGCGCGCAACCACGTCACCGGTTTACCTGTCTGCGGCGCAGAGTTGCGGCTGACCGGCGAAACGCGTCCGAAATTGCGCAAAACGGCAAAAAAAAACAACAACACAGCTGCAGTTACATACCGGTGTGCTGATGCGCGTGGAGCCGCTGCTGAGCGCAGAGCCGAGGAGTGCGCGTGTGTGTGTGTGTGTGTGTGAGAGAGAGTGCGCGCGGGGCTGTCAAGCGACGGACGAAAGAAGGGAGGGAGGGAGTGCCGGAAGGCGCGCGGATTGGGATACGGCCGCTGAATTGCCACCAGATGGATGCAGTAGCACTGCAGCGCGTGCGGATCCAGGGTGGGGCGAGGTCAGCATCACTCACGCACCGACGCAGCGCGTCGCTAAGCAACGTGTCGATGTTTACAGTCTGTTTTCAATGACTGATTCACCTGATCAATCATAAAATCAGAATTGGTTATTGATACCCGCAGGGAAAGTAATGCAGATGTTACAGTTGCACACACACACACACATATATATATATAGTGTTCACATAGTGTTCAACACTGTGAATCCATTTAATTTGCTGTTGTGAAAATGGAACAGACAACAGGTAGAAATGAGTGGCACT
>JAOUQT010324250.1:0-13909 GCA_025769995.1 Xyliphius kryptos | reverse complement strand
TTTGCACAACAGCAAGTGAAATGGATTCACAATCAGTGTTGCTTCCTAACTGGACAGCTTGATTTCACACAAGTGTGCTTGATTTGGAGTTACATTGTGGTGTTTGAAGGTCTTGATGGCCCACTGGTTCATATAGCTTTACACCCATTCTGGTCACTCCGGCCAAATGGCAGCTGTATTGGTCAGAAATGTAAATTTGTTACTGAAGTCTTTACGAATTTCAATGAAATAAACATGAGTTCTATTGCTGGAGGTCAGGGACATTGCGGTCATTCCGTGATCCTTCAGTCAGACCATACACAACAAGGTGAAGAAGGTCAAACCCAATACATGTTGCTCAGCAACAAGCAACTCTAAAAAGAAATATATTGTTCTGCACCACGCGCAGAACTTACAGTGCACTGTTGGCTTGAGCCGCTGCTGAGGAATGTCTACAGGACTGTTGACATTCAGTTAATGTTCAATCTGCCGATCCAGATCTCACACAGCGTTGCGTAATGTGGGACGAACGTTACAGATTAACCGAGTGTCGTTCTGGCTCCACTTTGTTTTTTTTCAGGTAAAAACTGGGACCTGACTGCTGCCCTGAGCGATTTTGAGCAGCTGAGGCAGGTGCATGCTGGGAATCTGGCTTACGCCATTCCAGAGGATCGAGAGCAGGACCACAAGGAAATGACGAGAGTGGGGCGACCTCTCCTGCACCGGCAGGACGACGCGGTGCAAGGTGAAACCGAACATCTGGCAAAGTGCTGGGATGTTTTTCATAGTTTAAAAGTTTAGGAAATCACCGGAACTTCTGTTCAGACATTTCATAAATGTTCTGGTTTTTCTGGTTCAACATCATTATTATGGTCATCATCATCATCATAAGTTACACCAAAATTATTCAATCATCTCAATATGTTAAGATCATTAAGATGTGCAGACCTTCAGCAAACCAGGGAAATCTTGTAGTCTCTGCAACCAAACAGATCCAGGTCTTTCCCTCAGTGATCGCTCTAAATGAATTCAGAATATTCAGGTCAATGAGAAGTCAGTAAATGACTGGTTTTGTCTGATCTTTTAACCTCCACAAAGAAAAGTTAGGTTAGTTTTAGACACGGACTCACTTAATTGATTGGTTAATCTGCCAGTCAAATCATGTCAGTTCAATGCACTGTTCAAAGGGAGGTTAGTAATACAGTGGTTAGGGAGTTGGGCTAGCGATCCATGGGTTGTGGGTTCAAATCCCAGGTCTGCTGAAGTTATCAATGTGGGTCCTTGAGCAAGGCCCTCAACCCTCATTGCTCCAGGGATGCTGTATCCACCCTGTGTTCTGACCCCAACCATCAAGTTGTTATACTTGTAAGAAGCGTCTGTTAAATAACGAAAAATAATTAAATGTAATGCACAGTAGCGTTAGCTTGCATGTATAGAATCAATAAAACAAGGTGTGCATTATTGGTAATAAGTCACGGGAAAGGGGTGTTATTAGGCATGCCGCAATATTGCGGTAAAAAAAAAAAAAATATATATATATATATATATATATATATAAAGCTAAATCATTAATAAACTGGTTTTCCGGTTTTTAAAGTGAGCGCTGAAGATGAGTAACTGGTTTGCTGTTTTTCTAAGAATCAAATACTGCCATCTAGTTGTCAAATTACTGAGTAAAAAAAACATTGGGAAAATATTGTGCGTGTATTATGCATTGATTTGAATGTAAGGCAGTCAGAGGTGTGTATTATTGTCAATAATACACGACTGGACAAACGCCTTAGCCAATCAGATTTAAGATTTTAAATCCGTTTTATTAGTAGCTATATTAGTATTAGGACTCTTAAACAACCATGTTATTCCGGGGATCCTAGTGGAAATGTACACAGAAGGAGGAAAAGGTGTACTTTGTTCTAAATGTATATTTAGAAGATGATGGCAGTTGTTTTAAAAAAGCAATTTTTAAAATTAAAAATGGAAGTATGGAACTGAATTTCCAAATATGGGCGTAGCTCACATGGTGTCGACTACAAAATAAAGACATGACTACAGTGGTCTGTTTTTAAAGTTATATGTATAAGTAACCATGACAGAGAGTTTATTGTTAAAGTCTAGTTTGTGTTTCCTGAATTAATTTGAAATGTATTCTGTGGTACTGAATCTAAATTCTGTGCTCGTCTGTAGCCACAGAGAAGCGCTTGTCCCGGGGCATATCTCACGCCAGTTCCACCATTGTATCACTGGCTCGCTCTCATGTCTCCAACGTGGGTGTAGGTGGCTGTGGCACCGAGCCACTCCTGGACACTCCCGTGTGCACCTTCCAACTGCCTGACCTCACGGTGTATCGAGATGACTTTCGGAGTTTTATTGAGCGCGACCTCATTGAACAGTCTATGATGGTGGCCCTCGAGCATGCCGGTTAGTTCCAGTTCTATTTGATACTTTCAGTGTATATACACTCACAAACACATACACAAAATCTTAGTCTGAAATAATACACAATGTTGTATTCAGTTGTTGAACGTTGTTAATCTCTGTGCACCTGTGAGCAGGTCGGCTAAACTGGTGGACGAAATTGGCACCAGGTTGTCAGAATTTGCTCCCCCTGGCTACAAGTGGAGATGGAAATTGTCTTCTTCACGCGGCTTCACTTGGTGAGTGCATTTTGCAGGTATTGTAGTGAAAAATATCCATGTGCCGCTTTTTTTTATTGCAACGATATCTTAAAAAGATAAAATATACGATCCAGGCAACAATTGGTTGGGGGGAGGTGGGCAGTAGCACTGGCAAGTCATTGAACAGCCAGAGTTTGATTTGCACAAGCTGTGTGTATAAATTAAGTCAGTCAGATTTAAGGACCAGAATGACCCATATATATGTATATGTATGTATTTGTGTTTATATATATATATATATATATGTATATGTATATGTATATAAAGATAGATTATGGATATGGAAAGAGAGAGAGTTGCTGTAGCACTGGCAAGTCATTGAACAGCCGTAGGGTTTCAAGGTTTTCATACTAGAGGTCACCAAGTATTTCTTCAACCATACTTTACAAATGATCCAATCAATGGGGCAATTTGTGTCTCCATTCTACCCATCATGCTGTGAAGTGGCTGCACTGTAACCAGGTTACGGCCCTCCTGGTGGTGTTTGTTTTGGGCATCTCGCATGCATGATGGAACAGCTGAGCTTATGATGAAACTGGCTTAAGTGCACTTGGTGTAGATCCTCCTTGATTGGCATCGGGTGCGCCGGGACCTGTGTCTGGATTACACGGGTATTATATAACGAAAGCATTGCTCTCACAGCGAGTGAAATGAATTGTGTCGTACACTTTCAGATCAGGTTCAGATTAAGTTTAGTTTTAAACTCTGGAATGTATGATTTGAAGTATTTTTGAAGAAATGAAAAACCTTTCAATTAAGTGCCATGTTATTGACCAGATTTAAAGAGGTTCGAAATAAAGCAACAATGCACGAGTGTGAATAAATCACCGAAAAGAGGTGTTTGGTATGATGCGTTGTGTGACTTAATCACAATAATGCACGCCCTCTAGTGCATAGCTTTTATAAACTGGGTCCAAACCCATTGTAATAAATTCATAAATTATTTGATTCATAAATACATTTATGAAAAATTAAATTGGTATAAAGCTGATCTTCTTCTTTCACGTGAACGATGATCGCTGAGTAACGGGTTTCCGGTTACATAAATATGTAATGGATTTTTTTTAAAAACACCGGAAAAATATTGCATATCACACAGGGATACGAATGTGAAGAGGTTTTATTATTTATAATGTCACAGCTGGACAAACGGCTCAGCCACATTTAAGCCCGGAACTATCCGTTTTGTAAATATGGATTAATGTGTGCTTTATGGAACAGGTATGTGGGGCTTTCACGACCGAGACCTGATGCTACGCAAGTCTCTATATGCGCTGATGGACCACGGGCAGGAGAGGGAGGCGTTAAAGCGCAGGTGGAGGTGGCAGCAGACCATGCAGAACAAAGAGGTAAGCACATCAGGCTCTCGTTCAGAGGGGTCGCCCTGCCGACAGAAGACGATTATAACATACCGATGTGCAGACGTGCTTGTCATCAGCACAGGAATGTGGGCTAATCATCATTCCTCTGTGTGGGGGTGTGTGGGGGTGTGTGTGTGTGTGTGTGTGTGTGTGTGTGTGTGTGTGTGTGCAGTCAGGACTGGTGTACACTGAGGAGGAGTGGCAGAAGGAATGGAACGAGCTGCTGAAGCTGGCATCCAGTGAGCCCAGGATCCATTATAGCACCAATGGAACCAACGGGTTGGTTTGTTAATGAAAATAAATCCCTGCATCTTAAAAGTGAGATGCATGGAGCGCCTGTTTTCTAGTCTGAAGCTCCGTGAATCAGTGCATTATTTGTGTGTCTGTGGGTGTGTGATCTGGGTGTGTGCTTGTTCTGTGCAGGGCGGAGTCACAGGAGGAACCGGTGTACGAGAGTCTGGAGGAGTTTCATGTTTTCGTGCTGGCTCATGTACTCCGCAGGCCCATCGTGGTGGTAGCTGACACCATGCTGAGAGATTCCGGAGGAGAGGGTACACTCTCACAGCTCTGTTTCTTCAAAAATATGTCTTTACTGTCAGATTTCAGTATTAAAGCTCTACTAATGAGCACAAATCCCCCAGTTTTGGTTTGGTTAATGCTTAGATGCTGAATATTGAAATCCTGAGACAGTGTAGTATGATGTAAACATTACAGCTTTAGTACGCAGAGATTTAATTTACATGTATAAAGATGAAAACAAGCCATCTTTAAATGGCTTCACGATTCTATAATGGTCTATGAGCAGGATGTACTGTAGTTCCAGAGGGAGTGTGTGTGGTGGGGGGGTTGCACCTGTGCATTACATCACTTTGCATTGTGCAAGTATTAGGGTCTGCCCCCCTAAAGTAAAAATTCCCTTACCATGAAGTTACCA
Organism: Xyliphius kryptos; assembly: GCA_025769995.1. Classification (NCBI taxonomy): domain Eukaryota; kingdom Metazoa; phylum Chordata; class Actinopteri; order Siluriformes; family Aspredinidae; genus Xyliphius; species Xyliphius kryptos. The sequence goes on along the minus strand of JAOUQT010324250.1, from coordinate 8,960 downwards.
CATCTGTGTATACTGTATATGTAAAGGGCCAGTCAAAAGTTTGAACAGTCCTCCTTTTTTTGCTCCATTTTATTGTCCATGTTATCAGTTACCAGCACGATGGCCTTCAACATAAAGATGGTAATACAATTCCATACTGTATTCCACGCGTGCCCAATACGTCAATCGCAATCGACCGGTTGATGGCACAGCGCTTGTTTGTGGTTGGCTTGGAACACTCTATATGCCAGTGTTCTGTAGAGACTTCCACCTGTTTATGACGCTTTACCCCCAGCCCCCCCCCCCAGATTGCAAGAAAGGGGGTGTGTCCAAACGTCTGACTGGTAATGTATATGTGTGTGTTTTTGGTGTACAATATAATTTCCTAATGCAAAATGTGTCTTTAAATATCCACTAATATATATTTATTCTAAAAGTCACCTGTTTGTTTAAAACCTTTGTAGCGTTTGCCCCGATCCCGTTTGGTGGAATTTATTTACCGCTGGAGGTCCCGGCAAATAAGTGTCATCGTTCTCCACTGGTCCTGGCTTATGATCAAGCACATTTCTCTGCTCTGGTTTCAATGGAACAGAAGGATGGCACTAAAGAGCAAGGTGAGACGGGCTGACAGGGAACACAGCGCTATAAATGCTGTTCGAAAGATTTATAACTGTACAACTAGAGCAATTAGGGTTAGGGGCCTTACTTAAGGGCCCACAAGGGAACTTTCAGAATGATGGTGCAACATTCTAACCCCTGAGCTTGCACACTTTTTCAAAACCCTTTTGGTCGTCGGCTGTCGTAATCCACCCACCTTTGGGTTTCCCGTACGCTTGGCCACGTGACCAGCTGCTGTTACAGTTTACAGTTAGAGATTAATGTACTATGAACACAGAACTGAGTCAAAACTCTTCTCTATTCCTTGTCCTGCTTTTTTCCCTCACTGAAAGTTGGCGGCGTGACCAGTCGCAGCGCCCTCTCCCTTTTCGCCTATGGAGAAAGCGAATCGTTATTTAGATTCTAGTAGGTCTTAGATGTACAATGGAAATGACAATGCATCTACATATGTCTATTCAAGTTGTGCAGATGAGGTACTGACATAAAAAGAACTAAGAACCAGTGACTGATCATGAGCTCTCTCGTTACAGTGGTGATTCCTCTAACAGACTCGGATCATAAAATGCTGCCTCTCCATTTTGCTGTGGATCCAGGAAAAGATTGGGAGTGGGGTAAAGATGATGTGGACAACGTGATGCTGGCCAGGTATGGCTTCCCTGCTTTATGGAGCTACTGAGGTTCTGCTAAAGGAGTGTGAGCTTTAAAATCACGATCATAAACTGATAACGTGATTTGTTTTGCTTACTGTACTTACACACAGAGGAATATTGTCGTCCACATTTAACCCATCTGCAGTGAAACACACACACATACTATACGTACACACACACACTGAGTGAAGTGAGCACATGTTCCCAGCGCAGGGGGGCAGCATTGTGGAGCAATTGGGGTTGGATACTTTGCCCAAGGGCACTTAAGCCATAGAACTAGTTGGAACCGGAAATCGAACTGGGACCTTCAGCTCTCAAGGTGTTTCCTTAACCACAAGCCTACGGCTGCCCCATTTTTATTTTAGAAACGCGGTGCTCAGTGGGACCCTTTCCTCACTTTACCTGGTCTGATTCATTCAGGTTCTACTGCTTGTGTCCATCAATGGAGATTTTCTGCCAATGCAACTGTGACCCCTACTGGCTGGTTACAGCATCACACTAGTGGTACAAGCTACTACTTGTGGCTGAGTGCACCAAGCTTTACATTACATTACTTTCTCATCGGTCACGTGGGCTAGTTTTGGGGAGGGAACGGGTGCAGTTGGGTTGTGTCCATGGGCGTGATTTTTCCCGATTAAATGATGGATGGATTTTGATTTTAGTGGGTTTTTTTTCTCTCTCTCTCTCAACCTTTTTTTTGAAGAGCAGGCTTGGTAACGTTTTCTTAAGGTGCTTTAAATTGTGGGCGGAGTTTGACATTTTTGAGGTATTTGCAATTGATCCTCATTATGATCCTCATCATACAATTTTGTATTAACTTGAGAAGAATGTATTTTCACATAAACTATCACAAGGTTTTAAAACGCAACAGTATTTGAGTAAATGTTCAAATAACTCAGTAGCTCATTATGAGTCACCCGTTCCTCACATGTGACCGATGTCATCAGGCCCCAGCAGACCACCTTCACACATTTTGGTCCTGCCCATCTTTGTTCCCATGCTGGTCAGAGAGTTTTAAATTCCAGAGATTATAGGTAGTCCTGTTGAGCCCAACACCCTTACAGCTTTATTTGGGGTAACTTCTATAGCCTCTGTTTCATCTTTAATGGCTGATTTGGTATCTTTTGTCACGCTCCCAGCCAAACGGCTAGTACGTCTTAAATGGAAGTCCCCCTCACCTCCATTACAGACTCTATGAATCAGAAAAAATATTAATGTGTTAAAATAAGGAAATGTTTGCTATATCAGGAATGGCTCATTAAGGGGGCGGTACGTGGCTTAGTGGTTAGCACGTTCGCCCCTAAGCGCTAAGGATTCTCGAGTCCCAATCTGGGTGGAGTTTCCATGTTCTCCCCATGTCTGCATGGGTTTCCTCCGGGTTCTCCGGTTTCTCCCACGGTCCAAAAACATGGTAAACTGAGTGCTTTAAGTTGCCCTGTATAGTGTGTTTGTGTGAGTGAGTGTGCCCAGCGATGGACTGGCGCCCTGTCCTGGATGGATCTGCCCAGCACCCGAGATTGGATGGGCATGGGGAAGATAATGGATGGATGGCTTATTAAGAAACTTCCACAAAATTTGGGACCATTTTTAGATTATATTAATAAAATATCCACTCGGTTGTCCTTAATTGACCGAGCTTCTTCTGTTATTCCCTTTTCCCTGTAGTTTTTAATCTTTTTTTTTGTATTAGAACTATGCATTCTGCATTGGGTCACACTTTGCACACTACTATGAGGATGACCGGCCTGCTGTTTCTTATTTACTTTTCCTCTTCATTTAATTATTGTGGCTGTTTAACTAATTGTTTATGAAATGTATATTTTTGAGGGGTACATTTAGGTAAAATAATCGTGTCTTACTGTTTAAAAGCCAAATAAAAAGATTACAAAAAAATTAAATCACCCGTTAAAAAACGCCCCCCTTTTGATCCATATTTTTGCCATTGTATCAGTTCCACTTACTGTAAAGATGACCTTTGTAGTTCTACAATTCCATTCTGTAGTCCATCTGTTTGTACACTACAGTACATACTGTGTACGTACCCTTTACTCTGTTCTAATGATCAGGACCCAAAAAGTAGCACCACAGAGCAGGTATTAATTGGTCGGGGCATTATTCCTATCCCAGCAGAGTCACTGACAAAAACAAAAACATACATTTACTTAGGTAAAGGATCCAGACAAGAAACACTAATTTAGTCTTTAAGAACAGATTATCTATAATCCCTCACCATGAATAGAACAGAGAGAGAGAGAGAGAGAGAGAGCTGCGATATAGAGACAACAGAAATGTGTTTTAATTACATTCACAGTAATGATTCATATTGTATGTATTACTAACTGCACTCATCAGCCAATCATAATGCAGACCAGTGACCTGATTCTGTATTTCCCATCTGGATCTTTTCCTCTAGTGTGACTTTATCTCTGGAGGCAAAGCTCCACCTGCTGCACACCTACATGACAGTCACGTGGCTTCCACTGCCTTGTGAGGTACAGGTGAGCTTCTTATCCCTTTCCTGTCTGTCAAACTAAACAGCTGAGTATGTATGTATGTGTGTGTATATATATATATATATATATATATATATATATATATACATACACCTAGTAAATATATATATATATATGTGTGTGTGTGCTATAAATTCTTTTGTGTGCTGTTTTCTAATTGGGATCGAACACATACACTGATAGAATTTTCTGCATGGAGTAAACTGCAAAGTGCATCTAAAAATAATAAACAGAGGGTAGAAATGAGCCAAAGAAAATAGAGTACAAGCTGTTATCTGGTTCATTTCCTCTCTCCAATGCTTAACAGTTTAAAAATAGACACATGAAATACAATGCTTCACTCTACACTAGTGTTTAGTGGGAAATGAACACATGAATACTGACCTCATTTGCATACTGATTAGATGCGGTTAAAATGAGTCATTTGACCAGACGTGTCAAGAACAACTGAATCTGTGCAATTATATAGCTCTTTTCGCAGTTTTGTATTCTGTACAGTGCTAAGGTTGGAAGGAAAGGAGTTAAAGTTGGCTGTGCAAAGAGGAGAGCAATAGTATTTTGATATTTATTAAGAGATTATCTAAGGGAGGACAGAGAAAAGACGGAGGACGTGGTTTCTTTTTCTATTGCATTCTTTCCTCCAGCAAAAATCCGTCGAGGTTTTGGCAGGCGTCCTTTATAACTGGCTCATATTCCTTCTTCTTTTGGAAGAACAGTGAAGTGTGTGTGTGGTTCCTGAGAGGACTGGAGGAGCGTTGTTTGAGTGTGTTTCTAAATTGTTCCATGGCCTAAAATGGATCCAAAGCCCACTCAAGCCATTTAATGTCATACATACTAGTAGTCCGACTGAAACTAAGTACACTATCACTTAACACTTGTAATCTCCCTAAGTGCACGATATATACAGCACGTGGCCTGCCATTAAAACAACATAACACTGCTGACACTCCTTACAGAAAGCTCATTGTCACACTGCTTGCATTGACAATCACTTAAACTAGCGCTGGTTTAGGGAAAATGAAAAAAGAAATGCTTGGTGTTCCAGGAAAGGCATTATCGCTTTACTTTGAAGTGGAGCTCATGGAAAAGAGCCATAATTTGCTTCTCTTACATGCTAGACCTCATCACCCCCCATCCTTGCACCACTACTTCATCTTAATAGCCGCAGCTAGACCATTTTCACTATTACATATGAAGTGATTTTAGAATGGTCTGAACAGATCCAGCACTGTGCCAAGTATAACACCTTAGTGAAAACCTCATCCCTGTTCCTGACAGCAGGAATCTGTTTCAGAGAAGCTTAGAAAAACAGACTGTGCTCTATTAAAGTGTGGATTTTGATATTGTGCCTATAGTAGCAACCAAACCGAATACGGCAGACGTGCACAGGGATGCCAGTCCATACACTACACAGAAAATGTACCAAGAGTATATCAACAGAGGAATTTTCCACTCCCTTAGGCAAATGTGTTTTTCTTTCTTGATGAATTGCTAACACTTGACAGCCAGAAATCAAATAGTATCAGTCATCCCAAATGTGAAAGGAATGGAATTCCGAATTCAAACAGGTCAGTTAGCTGTGCTGAATGCATTACAAAACAGAAATGTGTACTTTTTTTCGTTTTGTTGTGCATGGAGCTGTTCAGACACATGCCTCAAGATAATTGGAAAAGCCCAACATTGCTGCAAAAATCACCGCATGACAGCTGCAGTCACATATTTGCGTACATACTGGATATGTGTGTGGCACATTGCTGCCTTACAGCTCTAGAGTTCCTTTATTGATCCTGACCATTTGATTACTGTTACTGAGTTTCACATGTCCGAGTGGGTAAACTCCCAGCTCTAAATTGCCCTCAGATCTGAATGTGTGAGTGCACATTGATCTGTGATAGACTGGCGCCCACTTTTGTCCTGGTATTGGCTCAGGATCCACCGAGATCCTGTTAGGATAAAAGAGCTGACAAAGAAAGAAAGCACCACTGATGAAAAAGCTGTTGACCTTGGAAGGTTTCAAGTCAGTCAAAAGCAAAGCAAACCGACGAATCAGTTACGATGTCAGTCTTTAACAAGATTATTAAATGTGCAATGTGCAACAGATGTGAAACAAATGTCCTGCTCTATGACTTACATAGTTTAAGGTTTAGCATCTAGTCCAGCTGTTAATCATGTGCATATACTCATATGTTTCGCTAAGTAAATAATAAGGAACACTCCCTTGGAGGTGATTGGAGAAAGATCGGACTGCAGATTCTTGTCCTTTCGTTCCATTTTCTATTTGTTACAGCTGAGCTTAAAATCCTGCCTCCCCAGAGACATATTCTCCCAAAAAATCTGGTCAGGCACACACTGCCTTTCCAAAGTTTTTCTATCAAACTGACATGGAACAGAAGCTCAAAAAACAGCTGATCATAAACAGTGCAAGTTTTTAATCTTTTACGTTTAAAATGATTAATGTGAGGAAATAAATAACGCTTCTTATTTATGACGGAACGCAGTCGTGCAGGTTCCAAGGGTTGTAAGCAAGCTCTGGAGCCACAGAGACCATCCAGCTCTAATGCACTTTATAGTCTGTCGTGGACGAAATGCAAACCATCTGCTATTATGCAATACTTCCGAAATGACCCACAGCAACAAACTTCAGGAGGATTTAGAGAAACCATGATAGATTGTACACTCCTGACCTCACTCATACCATCTCAGCTATCATGCCTGGAGGAGTGGCAAATTTATGAGCCTTTTGGAGGGTGTTATATCTTAGTGGGTTTAATATTGTTAAACAAACCAGTTCTTTCGTAATAGCATGATAAAAAAAAGCTAGAAAAGGAAATAATGAGCATAAAATTATATAATGTTCAGAGTCTTGAACATGGGTGTGGACAGCTCACAGTGACAGATTTATAAGACTCATTGTATCAACACAACAGGATGGCTTCTTATTTAGTGTTTATAGAAGCAGGAACTCCTGTCTAAAGTTGCACATGGCTTTAGGGCTGATTGTGAAAATGGGTGCGTTTTCTATAGAACCAATAGATTGGAGAAAGTCCATGCAGCACAAAGGGTTATTGTTTTCATCAGGAAACATGAGCATGTATGTTCAAAGTGACAGAACACAAGGTAAATCTTAATTCAGAAGCGATATGCTCCGTTACAGTTGCATCTTGGCAGAGCGAATCAGGGCAGTACTGACAACAAATGCTTGAGCCTTGCTTATTCTTCAAAAGCAGCCGAGCCAGGTCTTAACATGTTAGACGTGTGTAGAGATTCACACACACACACACACACACATATATATATAGTGTCAATTTCCATTTCATGCATTTTTTAGTAGGTCAGACACGTGCACACAAGTGATACATTTTATTTTGCCACTATGTTTTGCACACAGCGGAATTGGTCCTCTGCATTTAACCCATTCGTGCAGTGAAACACACAAATACACACACATAGGTGAAGTGAGCACACGTGTCCGGAGCAGTGAGCAGCCAGCACAGCGCCCGGGGAGCAACTGGGGGTTAGGTACCTTGCCCAAGTACTTGTCGGTACTTGGAATCAACCCAGGGTGGTTCCTTAACCACAAGCCTACGACTGCCCCAAAAAATATTACTATGCTGACAAACTTTCTTCCCTCTGGGAAACAAATAATAACCAAGAACTAAATGTATGCATCTTACACCAACAACAATGTGGATAATGTTAATAATCTTAGTGCTGTTGACTGGGTTGCCAGTTTTAACATGTAAATGTGCAGTAACTTTGGCGATACTAGAGTCATTTGGGGCTCTAGATAAAAAATCACAGGAGGTTAGCATTCAACCAATAATTATCGTTATTATTTTATAAATAATGTGACATATATATATATATATATATATAAGTAACTTAAAAAACTAAACTTAACATTGCAATCAGACTGAAATTTTCTATATTGTCAGCCCTCAGGGTCTCCCAATATGCCCCAATAATTTGCCCGCCTTACCTGGTGGCAAGTAGTGATTTTGGATCTACCAATAATCAAACAATTGCTTGATTATTTCTATGGTATATGTGTACATATGTGCTGTAGTTCAGTTTGAAATTTCACTGAAACTTGGCAACCCGACCTACAATCTTTTCAGAATTCTACAGTAAAGTTCTAAACCTTGTTCTTATGATAACTTTATGTTTCTGCCTATTCACTAACTTATTTGTGAAAGCCTCATGGCAAGCTTTCTATAAAAACTAACAGTTCACCATTTTTAGCCCTGTTTTGAATTAATTATCTGTTAAAGAATGTATACATCTTCAGTTACTAATAATAATAATAATAATAATAATTGATACTTTATTCTTTCTCTGCATTTAACCCATCCAGGGCTAAACACCTGGAGCAGTGTGCTGCACTCTACTGAGGCACACGGGGAGCATTTGGGGATTGGGTGCCTTGCTCAACGACACTTCAGCCAAGGCACCCAATCCCTAACTGCTCCCCGCACGCCTACACACCCTCATCTGAGCAGTAATCAGAACAGTATGGCTTTTTATTTTCTATTACTATCTGAATAAACCTGTCAGCCACTCACATTTAGAATAATTTTGCATTTGCAGTTACTTTGTATTCGTAATGGGTTGACGTTTAGTGGTAAAAGCTGCAAATGACGGACTAAAGAAACTAAAATGAATGCCTAATTGCAATAAAAAAATGTTTTAGATTGAATTAGACTCCAGGAAAACAATCAGAGGAATGATTAGCAGACAGGATAATAAGCAGATAATAAATAAGAAGCTTTTAAACAGCAACGGAGGAAAATACTGTATAAAAACTTCCCTAATGTAATGTACTTTACAAATTGCTTATTTACACAGTGACAAATTCACATGTAAACACAAAATAAACAACAAAATAACCTCATAATTCCCAAATACTAGCATTAATATTTATTACTATATTTTAAAAACATGTTGCATGGGAAGACACCATATACAGTAGATACAGGGGCTAGACAATGAAACTGAAACACCTGGTTTAAGACCACAATAATTTATTAGTATGGTGTAGGGCCTCCTTTTGCGGCAAATACAGCATCAGTTCGTCTTGGGAATGTGACATACAAGTCTTGCACAGTGGTCAGAGAGATTTTAACCCATTCTTCTTCCAGGATAGTGGACAGGTCACTACGTGATGCTGGTGGAGGAAAACGTTTCCTGACTTGCTCCTCCA